>JAIPRM010002214.1:0-31862 GCA_025469315.1 Stegophylla sp. TES_Ste_2020 | reverse complement strand
AAATTTTAATTCTAGGTAAGTAGGTGTATAGGTATATGTAATTTTTGTTTTTTTCTTGTCATGTAGCCCTCGATAAAAAAATGTATAAAAATATGGCCCGCGGGGTTAAAAAGGTTGCCGACCCCTGCTCTAAAACAAAGCTATGTCAGCTATAAATTCGATTCATACCACATAGAATAAAATTCACGACATTTTGTTTTGCTTTTTTTGTATTTTAAAGCTTTTTGGGATATTGTGGGCATTTTTTTTTGGCTTATAAGTTACATTTTTTTTCAAAACGTGTTCTAAATAAACATATTTGAAAAATTATTTCAGTTTAAGGAGATTTTTTTTTTTGAAAACTTGAAAATAAATTTAATCGCCCAATGCAACTCCGATGATATAGGTTAATCATTTTGTAACTATTCTTTAACAAATTTTGATAAATTAGATATTTCAAAAAGAATAGGTTTAATTTACAGACAAACTGTGGAAGGAAAAGAACAGCATATTTATATATTTATAATTTAATAAACTATTAAATAATTATAACACGTTTTTCGTAATTAATATGTACATTTCCGTATTAAAAACTCTATTTTTAATGCTTTTTAAAGCTTTTTTTGAAAGATTTCTTAAACTTTTTGCTTTATTTTAATTGATTTTTTAAAATTTTTATTGCTTTTAAAATCCGTACTCTAATAATAATAATAATAATAAGTGTGCACTTCGCACTTTGAGTGTTCATCGCACCTCTACCGGGATACTCTCGGATGGGTGTGTTGAATTTTTGAAGAAACGATTATTCACTTCTTCAATAAAACAATTTTGAGTTTAATATTCAATAATCGTAATTTTCAACATGTTTAACATATTTTTTTATTTAATAACAGAACAAGCCATGTGCGATTCGTTGTAAATGATAAAATTTGTGTAAAAAGTAACTTAATAATATAATAAGTACTAGTGTCACCGAGTGGTTAAAATTCGATCAGAATCACTAAATTAATTCGTTTTTGTGTGACTGTACATTGTTTTTGAATATTATACTGAAATATACGCATTAAACTAAGATTTTGAAATGAAAAATAATGTTGTTACACACTTACATTATCAACTAAAATCAAAAGTTGATTTATCATATATTCCCCTGCATCTAATTAAATATTTAATAAATATTTTCAAATTAAAATATAAATGTCATAATTAATTAAATTAAAGAGGCTTTAATTATCGTAAATCAACATTAATTATCGTATAATTTAATTAGTACTTATATTTATCGTATCACATCTGGTCGGTCACGGTTAAAAAAAAATGAAAAATCACTCAGTGAGGCATCTCAAATCCTCAAGTCTGATCTTAATTTATTATTTTCATATTGAAAATATTTGATTTATTGAAATACTTAACTAAATTAAATCTATTTGTCGTTTATGTTTACATATTGCTGTTAATAACATAATATTTTAAAATTAATTTTTAGATTCTGAATGAAGTGAAGAAGTTAGTGTTTTTACAATGATGTTTATTTTTTTTTTTATTTATTTTTTTTTTTTGTGTACAACTTTTCGTATAGAAATACTTGTCCAAAAGTGTCGATCAATAACTTTTTGAAACCGTATTTCCCTCTAGATTGTACTTTAAAGAGGTCATTTTTGAATTTCTCAATTCTTCAATTTTTTTTTTTTTG
This sequence comes from Stegophylla sp. TES_Ste_2020, assembly GCA_025469315.1. NCBI lineage: Eukaryota > Metazoa > Arthropoda > Insecta > Hemiptera > Aphididae > Stegophylla > Stegophylla sp. TES_Ste_2020. Next base: position 30,190 of record JAIPRM010002214.1, on the reverse strand, counting down.
GAATAAACTAACCAAAATTTGACAAAAACAACTCGGAAACCATCATTTTTTGATCCGAATTTTATGAAAATTTAAACATAGATAAAAAATCCTATAAAAAAGATTTTGGCTCAAGAAAATTTTGAAAATGTGAAAAAAAATTTTGGTCATTTTTTGAAATTTTTTTTTTTTTATATTATTAACTTCCTTCGTTCAGAATCCTTTTACTGAAGAAATGATTTATCGTTTCTTTAAAATTTAATACGCCCGTCAAGAGAATACCACCCGTCATGCGATGTATGTCCGGCTTTTTTTTCTCGTTTTTAAATAGGTAATTAGATTTTTTTGTTCTTCATCAGAATTTTCAAAGAAATTTTTTTGGAGTTTTCATTATTTAAAATATTACTTTTTAAGTTTTTCTAGCATTTTTGCATATTTTTTTTTTTTGATTATAAAAGTCTATATCAGGTAAGTATATATAGGTATGTATAAAAAAAAAAAAAAAAAAAAAAAATAGTATTTTGATTTGAATTAAGTCAAAACTTTACCGTCGTCGTTTCAATTGGTTAAAAATTCACGTCGATCATTTTCTTCGATGGAATTTTATAATAGCTACTTTATGTAATCCAACGAATGTTATGAAAAAATTGTTCTATCTACAGAATTCTACAATTTTCCACTGATGGTCACTTTCATAAACTTTCTACGCATCATTACGAAGTTCCATTACCTCCCTACGCATGCATCGCAGAGTTCTCGGTTCTTTTGTCCGATTGTTTCTCGTTAATATCTAGTCAGACATTAATATTATACGAAGTGTTGGTTTACACTTTAATGTACACCGCTGACCAGCCAGCAACTCCAGAAATTGTCTAGGTCAGTGGTTCTCAACCTTATATACACGGCGACACATTAAATTGTGTTATTGTATTTTTGAAAAAATAATAATTATCGTCTACTTAAATTATCACACCACCTATAACACGTGTTAACAATTTATTTAAAAAAAACCGGATTTACTCAGCACTATGTTTATACTTCAACCATTGGATGGGGTGCTTTTGGTGGGTGTTTTGAAATTTTTACTCATCTAGATTCATTATTTCACTATTGACTAAGAAAAGAAAAAAAATTGTCGAGAAAATAGTGTTATTACTTATATTATTGTCTATCTAGTATCTATTTTAAAAAATTTATAACATTTGGATAACAAAAAAAAAAAAGGTTAATATCATTTTTGTTGATTAAACTAAAATTATATTATACAAACTAAAATTTGTATGTAGTTTTCCCCAAATTTTGAAAAAATATTGAGAATTTCAAAAAATAACCTTTCAAAAGTACCATCTAGACTCTAGAGGGAAATTCTGATTCTAAAAGATTCTGGTCATAATATTAGACAAGTATTTCTATACAAAACGTGTTTACAGAAAGAAAAATAAAAACAAACATCAATGAAAAACACTAGCTTCTTCGCTCTATCCAGAATTTGAAGTTATAAGTTAAAGATTTTATATTTTCTTCAAAAAATTCAGTGAGATATTTGTGATATGGTGTAGTGTGAACCATTCTTTACAGTACAAGGTTTATACAGTTTATACTCTAAAATATAAATAAACAATTTTTTTGGTAACACAGCTAACAATAATTCGCGACACACTAGGGTGTCACTAGACACTGGTTGAGAACACCTGGCCTAGGTAAATATTTAGGAAGATTAAAGTACATTTTATATTATTATTAATATTTTTTTGTCCTGTCCAATTGTGATGAAATATTGATAAGCTCATATTTAATGTTCGTCATAGATTATTATTATTATTATAATTTTGTCGAATCTATCTAGATCAGTGATTCCCAACTCAAAATTAGACAAGGACCACTTTTGTGAATTTCACCTCTCCCCTCTCCATTTGTCATATTTCTTTATACCTTATAAAATATAATAAAATCAGCATTACAGGTAAATGTGTAGAACAATATTTTAAGTTACTAATTTAGAAAACAAAAAAATGATACGAATTCTTGATTTTTAATCTATATGAAAATAAGATATTACAAATTTCAATTAACTGATTCTTAGTCGAACGTGACAAATTTAAAAAAATTACATGTTAAACTAATTAGAACTTATTTAATATAGAAAAAAAAAAACAATTAAATTAATAGGCATTTAATTAATGTGGCTTATTAACACACGCTTCTTTGAATAATTGTAGGATCTTTAGAATTTTAGATTTTCATATTTGTTTTTATGGTTTATATTGGAAAAAATCACATGAATATAATATATGGATAAAAGACTGTGAGGAAACATAAGGTGTTTTGGCGAATATTTGGATATCCCGTAGTCTTGTTACACCAAAACTTTTCTAAGTACACCCTAGCAGCGAATCTATCAAATCGCTACACTTCTTAAGTCGAATTAATTTTTATTTAATTTAATAATTTTTTTAAAAAAAAAAAAAAAAAAAAAACATTCTTGACTTCACAAATGAAAGGATTTCGAATGAATTTCTTAACACAGTATCAATTTTAATATACCATATTCTGAAATATATCGGATGAATTTATTCCTACTAAAGGATTTGAAAGTGTTGTAAACAGAACATCCTGGACACTTCACTCGTTATATATATATATATATATATATATATTTATTCTTCAATATTTAAATATTTAAACATGGTAAACATGAAAAAATTCTTTGGTTCTGCGGACCACTTGGGATGAGTCCATAGACCACCAGTTGGGAACCACTGATCTAGATCAATTAACGAGTCACGTTATTCGTAACGAGGTATATGTTATAAATCATGAAACTCGGTTATATGAACGTACTGGGTATTTAAGCTTTTCAAAGTTTTCGACAGGTTTCATAGTGTTATATTATGCAAATTAAATTAAATTTATAGCTATTGATCCCAAAAACACAGTTGGGAAGTAGTGCGAACACCTTACACCGTGCAATGTCAACGTAATACGTATATTATGCTTCGTCGAGGGTTGTTTTTCGCAAAACTAACACATCGAGGAATTAATATTAAACTCGTGGTGTGAAACGACAAAATAATAATAATAATAATATATGTACCGCCGACATAATGTATACTGACAATTGACGACAAACACTTGCGTGAAAATCAAAAACGCACGTGTGTGTGTGTGTGTGTGTTATTCGATGTGATACGGTTTCTGAGTGGAGCGAAAGAGTCGGTAGAAATTCATTTTTTTTTTTTTTTTTGTAAAATCGAAGAATTCGCATGATAATTTTTCGAAATTTCAACAGTTTTTCCAATAACAGTGATACACAACCGAAAATTGAATACCGTTATTTCATTAAATCCATTTTTAGTTAATCTATCAAATAATATTAGAAAATATTAAATTTGTATTTTTCACCCCTTATCAACAAGTGCAGATTAAAAAAAAAAAAAATGTTTTCGAAACAATTTAAACGTTTTTAGGATTATTATAACGTTTTGAAATTAAATTTGTGTTTTTCAATTAAATTTTAAATGTTTAGTATAAAGAGCACAGAAAATTTAATAAAATGTTAAGTACACATATGTCTGAATGCCATGAAAAACTAATGTTTTTTTTTTCATATTCGTTAAAATTTTTAATTTTCTATGAGACCAATATTTTTCAAGTAAAAAATGACTTCTTATAAATTTTTGTCATTTTATTAAAGAAATTATTACCTAATCATTATCCAAAGGGTTAGTGTTTGTAAGTACAAGATTTCTATTGTAATTTGATTTTAATTCGATATTTTTAAGAGGAGAGAGGAAATTATAATTTTAAACCCCTTTTGTATATATTTTTAACTTTATTATTTTAATTCTAACTTTAAAATGCCAGAGAAGCAATTGATTCCTCTTCCCCCGTCCCCAATAAGAAGTAAGTTTGTAACATATACATAGTTTTAAAACTTAAAATAACCATTGATGTGTGATTAAAACTAAATCCCTCTATATTTTCAAATATTAGTACGCAACGAAGGTAAATTTATTTAATAATTTAATTGAGCATTGAGTAAATAATCTATTTACTTAGTTTTGGATAATTGTTTTGAATTTCACGCTAAATAAGTTGATTTTATGAGATCACTGTGATAAGAAAACTACAGGAAAAATTTCAAAAATTGCATTTACGAACAGTGAAACTTAGTTAAACAATACTTTATTTCAACTATATTTAGTCAAAATCGTTGTCAAAGAAACAAAAAAAAAAAAAAAAAAAAAAAACACAGAGATTCACTTATTTTAAAAATTATTTCTAGTAAAAAATAAAAAACAAGAATGTCAATGAAGGGCAAAGCTTTAGCCCACTTAATTCCCACGCCACTGCGTACACATTATTATCTTCACAAATATTGTAGTGTAATGCGTTCGAGTCCATGTGTACATAATATTATATTTGTAGGCAGTGGCGCACCCAGTGGGAGGGTTAAGGGGTTATAACCCCTCCCGAATTTTTTTTATTTACTTTATTACGTGTATTATTTGTATTAACAACGTTTGTGTGTAAGCTAATCTGTTTTCAGAAAATTTTCATTGTGTTAAAAAATCAGTATTTCAATTACCTGGACACTGTGGTTATATTGTTTTCCAAATCTTTTTTACCACTCATCTCTCGAATTTCGATTTTGTTTTTATTCTAAATAATAATTTATTTTTTGTTTCTGAAAACAACAGTGTAAATCGTTTTGTGCGGCATTCATATAAAATGGTATCTAATTAAAAAAAATAAATAAATATGAAAATTAATTTTTCTTTAAAACTTTTAATCTCAAAATGGGTTGAGGTTGTCAAATTGAGGAATATTTTTGATTTACGAAGTGTTATGGCGCTGTATATAACCTCATTTTACTTAAGTTTTACTGTAATTACGAGAGAAACCGTTTTCAAAATTTTAAAAAACAAATGATTTTCTCAAATTTTGATGTGTGATATCGATTTAAAATTTTGATTTTCCTGGGGTTCTAAAAAATTTGTAATTTTGGTAGGTGGTAAATAAATTTGTTCTATTTTACTTTTGATATACCCTTTTTATTTTAGTGCTGTTAACTAGCTGTCACAGTGGTTTAGCAATCCAACAGATAAGTCATCTGTAATTGAATCGCTTATTTCAGAAATCCCCTAAATCAACAGATAATCAATAAAATGTGTGTCATGGATTTAAAACAATTTTTTAAAACTCCCAAAAATTACCAAAAATACTCGACTAGTTACTTTTTTAGATATTAGTGTAATTTTAGCCAAATAACTTGCTTAGAAAGTGGGAAAAATATTTTTGAATTTGCACGTGCAAAATTGTATTTTTGGCGTTCGGGGAATTTCTGAAATAAACGATTCAATTATTTATGTAGTTCATAATGATACAAAGTGGTCGATTCAAATTTTTTTTAACAACCCTCCCCCCCCCAAAAAAAAAAAAAAAAAATCCTGCGTGCGCCACTGTTTGTACGTATATTATGATTGTATGAATCGTTCTCGGCCTCTTTTTCATTTTTTTTTTTTTTCCTTTTTTTGACTCACTCGATTCCCCGCAGACGTTTATCAGCGGAATACCGACGTGAAATCACGTACGGCGCGAATTTTTTTTTTTCTCTGCTCATCCCGTGTCACAGTCAAATCGACTCTGCACCACCTCGTCGTCGTCCCTTAAATAAAGAGAGACGACGACGACGAATCCCGCGGAGCTGTCTCGTCCGGGGGCGTATCGGCGGGAGAGACGTGGCTGTTGTTGACGTATGCGCGACATTTACATTCGCCGCCACGTGGGCAACGGGGAAAACCCATAACGCGTATATTTTTCTCCGACGTTCCGGAAATGCGCATTGCAAAATAGCACGGTGATTTTGTCGCGCCGGCGCGTGTTCCAGAGACAGAGAGAGAGAGAGATAACGTAAACGTCGCGAATAACAATATTATATGACTCTTCTTCTTGTTCTCGGCAATATTGGCCTTGAAAATATTGTGTGCCGATTGACGGATGCTGGTCAACGCGTAATTAGTCTACGGCTGGGATTTTAATGCCCTCAAAAGTCATTCTAAAAATGCACTTAAAAATAATACGCGAAAATTACTTAAAAAACTCAACAAATGTACTAAAGAATGCCTTTAACATTTATTTACAATAGCTTAAAATTAAAAAAAAAAAAAAAAAGTGTGTACTCTCCTGCATGTGACTTCGGCCACCCTTCTCAAACAATAGAGCATACTAGGGTATCTACGACGTTTCAGAGATGCGGCCTTGGCCTGGTTAGGATCACTTGACGTTCTCCTATAAAGGAGTTGCCAAAAGATTGAACAAAAATTTGACAAATTTGACTAATCTTCTATTATATTATAACATTATTAGTTTTAGTTTTGTTTTTTTTTTTTTTTTTAATTAATTAAGTTTATTTGTTAATAATTTTTATAATTTTTTATTGAGTTGTAGAGCTCGTTAAACACCATACGATAATAATAATAATGAAAGTGGACTTGACTACTTGAGCCGTGTGTAAAGAGAATAATATTGTACGCTGGAGGAATTTACTATAATACAGAAACATATGGTGGACGGACGTAGGACGTAGGATTTCAAGTACAGGGTACAGGGGGGAAGGACAGTTAACTCGGATGTGTCAGTTTGGGTATATTTGTGTATATATGGGTCTGTGTGTGTGTATATATATATATGTATTTATATAGGTGTGTGTGTGTGTGTGTGTGTTCATTGCACAAACGGAAACACGTTAATTGACTATTGGGTACAGTGGTGTGTGTGTGTGTGTGTAATAATACGTCTTACGTAGAGAATTTCGTGTGAAGGAGCCGTCCTTGTGCGTGTCCTCCGTATACACGACATCAACGTTATACTTGTTGTACACACACACATATATATATATATTACATATTATATAGCAGTGTTACACGGTCTTGACGGCTCTGCGGCGGCGAACACGAAAATTACCGACTGACGAGTATGTCCAGAGACCCAAGACCCGGTCCGGCAGATCGGATTGTACCTGTGTGTGTGTGTGTGTGTGGGTGAGAGCATACACTTTTTTTCCACCGTTTTCATTTTCGTTATTACCTCTATTCGGCCTGCACGGCTATTATCCACGCTGTGTGAACGATAGACAGTGTCTGTGGTCGTCGTTTGGACGGCTGAGGTTCAACCCTGACCGTAAAAAAATACCCGTCATGAATGGAAAACGACGACAATAACGTCGGTCGGTGTATACGTACGTTAATACGTATATAATAATATGTAAGTGTATCCCAGAAATAGTTTGGAAAAGATGTGAGGAAACGAATGAAATATAATATATATATAAATACTCTATGTATATATTGAGTTGTATTTGTGTGTGTGTGTGTGTGTGTGTGTGCGACGAGGCTGTTTTGGTGGTTTAAGGAACATGTGATAGGGGAAGAGAGGGGAGGGAAATAAGAAATAATAGAGGTTCGTTCCCCTATATATATATATATATATATACACGACGAGATGGACGTCTTCCAGAACACCGAGGCGATTAATTACCCGGTTTTCGTGCCTGTGTGTTCGTACAGGCGAGTGCGTGCGACCGAGTTCGTGCTTTGTACTTACATTTATAATATTTTATTATTATTTTTGTGTCGGCATTGGCTCGGACGATTTACGCATTTGTATACGTGTGTGTGCTTGTGTATGCGTGCCGTGCTGCACCGAGACCGGTCTAATCAATCATTTGTGTCGTCATCGTCTCGGTCGTCCGTTGAGGTCTCCGAAGCCGAGGTTTACACGCATGCGCGGAACCGAGATGTCAGGGGACGCGTCCTGCTGCAACGATCCCGAGAAATTGAAATTTTACACCGGTGCGGTCGAACTAAATTATTGATATTCGTGGGCCAGCACGACAGTGACGAATATATGATACGCTACCCTTCAATTGCCCTTCTACCCTTTCACGAGAAAAAAAAATGGAGAAAAATAATAGTTTTAAAGGCTTTATTGTCAAATTTTGGACAGTTAGTGCTAAATTCTGGAAAAACTATTTGAAAATTAAAAAAAAAAAACAACCTCGAAAGAATGCCTTCTAGGGCAAATTTTAATTCAAAATGTTGCTAATTGGAAATTTTTGACAAGTATTTCCTCATAAAAAAGTCTTTACAAAAAAATAAAACAAACAGCATACCTAGTAATAAAACATCAGTTTTTTGCTTTCGTCAGAATCACGGTATATACCGTGGTCAGAATCTAAAACTAAACAGAAATAAATACGTACTTAATGTTTTATCTGTTTAAAAATAGGAATTTTCTAATATAGAGGATATTTCGATCATTCGGATACACCCTGTAGGTATTATTTTACTGGTACAAGACAAAAATTATTTAAGTTTTATTAAAATTAGATTATGCCATAAATTAAATTTTAACGTATTATATTATTCAACTATGGTACATTTTTTTTTTTATTTCAAAAGAACATCGTTTATAAAAAAAAAAAAAAATATAATAAACAATTTATCTCAATTTGTAAATTTGTATATACAATTAGCAGCCGTAAAACGTCGTTCCGGAACGAACTAAACCTTACACTAATAATTGTAAGTGCGCGCGTCAAAAGAGATCAGAGTGTAGATCAGCGTTTCTCAACCCCCTCTTGGTGGTCGCCGACTAATTATTTAGGGTGGCTAACACAAAAATATACGGGGTTGGTAATAAATGAAAGTTACGAGAGGTAATCAGTTAGACCAAAACAGAAGTCTGGAGATAGAAATTATTATTGTTTTGAAAATGTAGAAAGTTTTAAATATCTGGGAGTTGATATATAAATAGTCGGAATAATTATTACCACGAGGAAATAAAACTAAGAATAAAAACTGGAAACAGGTATTACAGAAAACCTTTAGATCCAAGGTAATATCAAAAAAAAAAAAAAAAAATGAAAAATGAAAAATGCGATTATACAAGGTTTTAGTAAGATCAGTAATTCTATACGCATGCGAAACGTGGTCAACGTCAAAAGAGGAAGAAAGAAAACTGGCAGTTCTAGAAAGAAAATTCTCAGGTACGACGAATTTTTGGTCCTAAAAAAAAAAAAAAAAAAAAAAATGATCAAACAGGTGAATATGAAATTAAGGGAATTAAAGACCTGTGGGGAGAAGAAGGCATTATACAAACAATGAATAAAAATGAGCTGGCTTGGACGCGTATGTGGCGTAATGAAGGATGCGCTTAACTGGAAACCATAAGGCAAGAGACCACTGGGCAGACCGAAAAAAAGTGGATAGACGAGCCCAACCAGAATTTTTGGATACTAGGGGATGATAATCCGAAGGAACTGAGAAGGCTATGTGGAACAGTGGTGGGTCTTAATGGCCAGTAAAAGCTGAAGGAGAAGAAGAAGAAGAAGAAGAAGAAGAACATATAAATCAATATAGAATAATACAAGAGTAATAAATATTACTACATATTTTATAAAAACATGAAAAGCAAATGTCAATTTTGATTAAAACTTAAAGCTTATAGTTAAGATACAATGAGTATATTAACTTAGCTGAAACTAAAATACCCGAAAACATTTTCAACTACTAATTAATGTGAAATGAAAGTTTCCGCTCTGACTGTAATACAAATTAAATTGGAAAACTGACTAGAAATTTGTTGAATAAATTTTATTAAACCAAAGATTGACAAAAATTATTTCAGACCAACGACTAACAACCAAGCCATATTAATTTAACAATGATCCTAAATATTTGATTTTTTTTTTTACATATATTTTAGTTGAACAAAACAAAAAAACGTTTTCTACAGTTTCAAAAACTGCAAAATTTATACATTATGTTTCTTTGAAATCATATTTTATCGCGTTTATTATTTATTACTATTGTAATTTTACAATATGCGAAATCTATGATCTAAATCACTGGTGTAGATAATAATATGTTCCAGGACGTTTGTCTGGAAAAATCCAGGGTGGGAGAGTGGGGGACAGAAAAAAATTCACAAAACTCGATTTTACGCGGTAATGTATGAATGAAGAAAATACCAAAAATTTAATTTTTAATCTATTTTATCATTATCTAGATAATATTTAAGTTATCCACGTTTATTTGTATTTAGATAAATTTTTGTGAAATTATTTTTATTTCAACATGAAAATTATTATTTTTTATTTTTTATATCTGAACTTAACACTGTTTGCATAGAATTATTTTATACGATCATATATATCTTTTTTTTTTTTTTTTCAAAAAACTACCCTGTTTGGGGAAACTTTGACAGTATGGCACGTGAAAGTAAAAGAAAACAGAATGCATAGTTAATATTTTATGGGTAATCCTACGTAATTTGCATTACATAGGTTTTAATATGCGCAAAAAAATATAAAATAGTATAATTACATGGCTAATAATTAAAATATTATGAAGTCGTGTACTTTAACGTAATGAATCGTAAACTAAGGTAAAATGATGATACCGATTCTACTGGGTAAATTACGTAAAGTTTTATAGAAACTCTGAGTTAAATCGTAGTTACTGACCTCGGTTTAACGACTTAGAGACATGACAAGTTACTATGCGACTAAATTAAACCATTATATAAATGTATTATTTACCTGTAATAAAAGCAAATCAATTTATTTACTTTGTAAAGTTGCCTACAAGATATTCGCAAAAGTTAAATGTATAGTTTAATTTTAATTTTCTTTTAATTTTTTTAAATAAAATCCTTGGTATATCGATTTGCATGGATGAGCATACTGGGTTTACGTTTACCTAGTGTCTCTTGAAATTTATGAAATGTATCCTAAATTTAGACACTTTTATGTGAATCAATATCTTGTATTTATTTATTTTTTTAATTTCTTCTCATTAAATAAAATGTATTCATTTTTTTGTTTCTAAAAAAGAATAAAAGTCAATTATATTTTAGTTAAACATTTTTGAAATTACTTTTTCAAAATTTCCATACGTCATTTTCATAGCTGATAGAATCAATAAGTACACAGAAAAGAATAATACTTAATAGAGTACATAATAACTGCTCGTAAACATAAATTATATAATTATCCTATATACGAAATTAACCAGTTATTTTAACATTTTTATGTTTGTTGATTATATTATTTTTAATAATAATAGGCATTGAGTTAAAATAAGTAAGACCCAGGTGGGCCACGAATTTTTGACCAAAAGATTTTTTTAAATATTTATTTCTAATAAATTAGTTAGTATTAATAAATTGTATAAGTTAAACTCATAATTTTTTAAAAATTCTATGACATTATACAATTTAAAATTAACTCAACTCTTATTTGTATTAAAATTAGGTAGAGCGATAGGGGGGGGAGGCATCATATTCGGTGCCAATAACTCGTGAAGTGACAAGTCGGAGATTTTCAGTAGGTTTAACCACTTTTAGATTCTGAACGAAGTGAAGAAGCTAATGTTATTACAATTATGTTTATTGTTTTTTTATTTTATTTTTTTTCTGTGTACAACTTTTCGTACAGAAATACTTGTTCAAATGTTTCGATCAATAGCTTTTTGAAACCGGATTGAACTCTAGATGGTACTTTAAAGAGGTGATATTTTAAATTTCTCAATTCTTCAATTCTTCAATTTTTTTTTCGAAAAAACTACCCAAGATTTGACAAAAACGACTCGGAAACCATCATTTTTTGATCAGAACTATATGAAAATTTAAACATAGATAGAAAATCATATAAGAAAGATTTTGGAAATGTGAAAAAAAAAATTTTGGACATTTTTCTAACATTTTTTTTCTCGTTTATTTTTTTTTTTTTATTATTAACTCCCCTCGTTCAGAATTGTTTTATTGAAGAAATGATTTATCGTTTCTTTAAAATGAAATACACCCGTCAAGAGAATCTCGCCCGTCGTGCAAAGAACACCCATCGTGCGAAGTATGTCCGGCTTTTTTAATTATCGTTTTAAGTCGTGCACGTAATATTATGGTTTTTATGTGAATTAATAAATACATTTTTTTTTTTTTTAATTCATGTCCGTCACAGTTTCTCCTTAACGATTTGTCACAATAATAATATCATTTTGAATGTCCCATTCGGATTTTCCATCGCCGCCGCCGCCGCCTCAGCGTTCTGTTCCGGTTCGCGCTCGTTCCTCGTAAAAATCATCGTATCTGCGCGACGATCGTTTTGGAAAAAAAAAAAACAAAAAAAAAAAAAATCATCGTCCGACGAACGGATATCCGCTGCTCTCCCAGACAGACATCCGGTATTTACCGGCGAGCATTAGCTGTATATGCGTGCGTTGTATATCCAGTGCGCGTAGGACAAAAAAATTATATCCAATTATATGCAAATAATAATAATAATAATAATAATAATACTAACGTTACACCACTTGCAGGAGAGAAAATTGAAGGTTGTTCCGCATTGGCTTCCAACGTCGACCAGACGTGTGTTCTCGTCCAGTGACTGCGATCGCTTTCCCGCTTTGTGTGGATCTTCGAGTTCGAAACTTACGAGTCTGACCTCGGAGGTTTCACCGAGAATAGAGGTATTGTATGTATAGGGGGAGGGAAAGGCAAAAAGCTTTTTTATTTTTTTACCCTGCGTTTTGACAAAAATGACACGTACCTTTTATATGAAGTTATGAATATATTGAATACAAAAAAAGCCGGACATATTTTGCCCCATTGGTAATCTTCAACCATACGTGTTGGCCATACGTGTATACCTAAATGAAGCATTAAAATGGAATACGCTTAGAGTGACCTGTTGAAAAGAATTAAATTACCGTATCGAAATATTGTATCACTTTCTCAATCGGATCACTGATAAGGAACTGTTATCATACTTTAAAATTAATGTTATTGTTTTTGTATGTCTTATCTAATAATATGATAACTTGTAAATTTCAAGTGGTACCAACCAAATAAGAAAAATAATTTTATTTTTCTCGAAATGGTCACTCTTAGCATATTCCAGTTGATTGCTTCAATTCACTATACGTAACAGTATACGGTATAGCTATTTTATATATTCTTTACCCTATGGTAATCTTTGATCCTCGATATCTTTTCGGTGGATGTGTTATGTTTTAATGAAACGATAGCAACGAAATTCTTCATAAATTAAATAATTTAGTGTAATAATAATGATAATATTAATTATTAATTTATTTTACTTTTTTGAATTTTAGTTTGCTTCAATTTCTTACTTTACCATTTTTGACATAATTGTTAAGTTAATTTAATTTTCTATTAATATATTGTATTTATTGTATTCTGTAATAATTTCTTAAGGGTTTAATCCGTTTACTATTATAAAATAAAAATAAAAATATTGTATACAGTGCATTAAATACATATCTGAAATTGTATAACTGTGGCAAAACTGCTGACAATTCTATCCAATCTATACTACATTTGCTAAAAACGAACGAAATTTTCTAGTTTCATTTAATTTTAAGTTGTGACAAAATAATTAAAATCGATTTAATAAAAAGTATATTTTATCGTTCAATTCAATTTTCGATAGTGTTTCTTTGTATTTGGAAATAATCTAATGGGTGTTTTGAATTATTGCCTCATTAGAGTACCTGTCCATCCGAATTCTCTAATGGAAACACGTGCTATATATATATATATATACTAATCCAAGGAATTTTTCGATTATAATATATTGTTGCATTAAGTTTTACATTACAACTAATTACAAAATCAACTAAGTGCCAGGGCCAATGGAGAAGCAAGACCTTTCTCCATTCAGTTCCTCATTATCTTAGCCTGTGTCACAAATAGAACCCAAAAATGTATGCCCTAACATAAACCTATAATAATACATCCAAAAAAAAATTCAAACCAGATATATGAAAAACCAAAATAGACCCTAAAACATAAAAAATCTCCTTAAAACTGTAAAATACTTCACGTTATAAGTATCTCTTCGTAAATTGTTAATATCAAAATCAAAGTTACCATCTAAAAATTAAATTAAAACGTGATTTTAAGAATCTATTTACAAAATATATATTATAGTTTAAGAAAACATCGTCTTAGACAATTAAAAAATAAATATATGCACGACATCAACATACGAGCCATGATAATAAATACAAAAAACATTTAAAACAGAAAAAAAAAATTCTTTGTATAAACGTATGTAACATTTGAATATAGTTAATATGTTCTGCTTTGGGTTGTACTTTCGTTTAGTTCTACTAGTTCTTGGGATTTTTTCAAAATTCGGATTTCCAAATGTCAAAAGGTCAAAATGAGTTTCAGATATTTACTGTAATTAATTTTGTAAAACTAAGTTATATTTTACCATTTTTTTCTTCATATTTGATGATTCTTTATACTGTCAACGCGTTTAATGTGTTGCTATTAGGTGATTTGAATAAGTAATTGTTGAGGAGCTATGCTGCTCTATTGGAATTTAAATTTAAAAAAGAGTCTAAGTTCCTTTAGTACCTTTATTTTATTTTTTTTTTCATTTTTCATACTCACTTTACGCTGCGGGGTGTGACGCACGCATAATAAAATTGACATGTTTCAATTCGATTTCAGTGTCATTGTAAACATGACGTATCGTGATTCTCTTCGATGGGGGTATTTTCTTTCATAATATATTATTGATATATTATAGAATTCCGAGTACGCGATATTTCACGAGACATTTTCATTTCAACATAATCAAAAAACTCCACTCTCATTGAAATATTAAAAAAATAATAATAATAATAAAATAATAACGTCACTAAAAAAATATAAAGAAAATTCACACTATTGCATATGATGCGATTTAAATACAATATAAATAATAAATAAAATAAATTACCATAGTAATCACACAGTTTACTGTATTTTTAAAATACCGAATAATAATCGTACTTTGTTTCATTAAAATAAATGATAACTTTTAAATTTTTAGACGTGACAAAATGTGATAAAAAAGAAAAAAAGTTTACTAACGATTTTCGAGATTTTTTCAAGTCAAGTAGACATATATGTCAGTGAGGTCATATTAAATTTTCAAGTCTTAATATCGAAAACCAAAAATTTTATTGCATAAAAACTAACAAAAAATGAGAATTTTAAAATGCCGTATTTAACTCAAAAATGATCAAATCTTTTTTTGAAATTTTTACGAAATGTTCTCGTAACTGTTTTTAGTGGTTAGTGAAAATTTCAAGTCCCTAGCTGAATTATTTTAGAAGTTATGTGAAAAAGTAATTTTTAATTTTACGGAAATCGCGGTAATTGCACATTTTGCGGTTTTTCGACAGTTTTTCTCCGTTTTCGGAAAAATTATTGAGAAAAATGGAAAAATGACCTCTTTAAAGTATCATCTGATGGTGATTTCGATTCTATACAGATACTGATCGTAACTTTTGGACAAGTATTTCTATACGAAAAAGTGTTCACAGAAAGAGAAAAAAAAATAAAATAAAAAAAAATAAACGTCATTGTAAAAACATCAAAGTCAACTTACTCGAAATTCTCTGGTTTGCTATTTAATTATTTCACTGTCAGTCGCGGTATCAAGAACCGCATGAACCGACTGGGGAACGCGAATTATAATAATAAAATATATTATACGATTTTCACGAACAATACAACAATCGTGTGCCGAACTGATTCCCACGAGAGTCTCCACCTGGCAATCACGTCGGCCAACACGTCTTATATTAAAATCAAGTTCAAAAATCTCGACGAAAAATTCGGTTTGCCCACTTAAAACGGAACTTTTATACAATGACTCGATTCGGTTTCCACGTTCCGAAAAAAAAAAAAAAAATGAAAAAAAGGAAAAAAAAAACGTCACACGTGATCATTCGTCTCGGTCGGATTAAGTCGAATTATTTTCGTTAATTAATAGTACTTCCGGCAAACGGATCCTTTCTCTAACGATCAGTAGTCGTGTGAAATCGCGTGTTCATATCGAACCGACTTCGTAGAGCGTATTTTGGAAGTTTTTAAGTCATGAGATTCGTTCGTTTTCGATCGACTCCTGTTAGATTGCAGTGTTTCCCAAAGTGGGTAATATCACCCCCCCCTGAGGGCGTTTGAACAGCCCAAGGGGGGTTACATTGAGGTTACAAGCTCGATTGAAGGACATTAAAAAAAAAAGTCGGCTACTCTTTTTTACCGAATTCCATAGGAATTTCAGTTTGTATTGGAAAAAAATGTAAACAAACAAGATATTTGCAGATTTTTCGAATTTATTCTTTGGCTCGAAAAATAATACGAATTTTAACAAGTGAACATTTAAGTTTTGAGCGTCTTTATTTTTGGAGTATCTATATACTAAATAATATTAAAATTGAATTGGGAAAAAAACGTTTTTTTATTACATGATTTTTTCTTTATGCTTGAAAAAACTGATGGGATTTCGAAAAAATAATACCTCTATTTAATTAACATAATTTTGATATTGCATAATATTTTCAAAATTCTTGTTCGGTAGTGCTCATGCTTACAGTAAAAATTTTTTACTTTTGAACCCCTCCCATTCAAAATATATACTCACGCCCTTGCGGAGAAACAAAATGTTCATTAAAACCTGTGACTTTTTAATCGTTTAATATTAATAATATAATATTTAATGGAATCTCGATAAATAAGGTTATATAAAACACTATTTTGGTTTTTTTTTTTCTTTAGTTGTTGATGATTAAAATCGTAAAAAATTAATTTTCATTACTCGTATACAAATAATAATTTACTACTCGCTTGTTTGCTCCCCAGTAGGTTTTAATATTTTTTTCTCACTGAAAAAATACAAAACTATTATTAACAATGTACATAAATATGTGAGTACAAGTGTTGGCTATGGTAAATTCACTCTGAATAATAATTATTATCTTATTGTTTTTACTGTCCGACTTAATAATATACGAAACGATTAAAACAAAATTACATTATTAATGTATTAATCACTTGTAACTGTTAAATTATTGTTCTCATTGTTACGATATTTTTTTTTTTTTTATTGCATTCATAATATTACAAATTGACTAAGCGTATTACAAGGTGTATGTCATAAAAACTGAGTTTTGATGTAAAAAACATTTTATTTTTAACACCTTATCTATTTATGCCCTGTTCCAGTAATGAACGGAAGTGGTTGGTGATGGGAGTGAGAATATTGAAAAATATTAAAATAAAAATTTAGTACACAAAAGCCCATAGTTTAAATTGAAATTAGTATAGAAATATTGCCAAGGAGTTAATGGAACGTATAAAATATTTGAAATAAGACTTATTTGTTATTTACAAAATTTTAAACATGATAAAAATGCGGTTGTCTTGTATTTCTTTTTTTTTTCGTCACGGGGTAGAGTTAAGTTGTGTTAACGTTTTCCACCCTCAGTAGCAGATTTAGCGTCAGGCAAAATAGGCATTTGCCAAGGGCGGCAAATTTTCGGAAGTGACAATTTCGTGTTAAAATTATATTTTAATCGACTTCAAAGTCATAATATTGTATGTGATGCATTTTTATATTCCAAAAACATTTTTTATTTTAAAAACGTTTACCAAAGTGTTGGTTATTTTATTAAATGTTACTGATGTTGGTATACCTGCAATATAATAATATAACAATATAATGAGAATTATTGTCGGTTTTAAATTTTTTCTCTGGGAAATGTAGAAGTGACTAAATGGGGAAATTCGGTTTATTAAAATTAAATATTTGACTATTTACACCATTTTATACTAAAAATAACTTAAAAGTACCAATATCGATAATTTTAGCACTACAAGATTGTTAAATACTTAATTTTAATTTTGAAGAATATTTTTAATTTATTAGTAATATTTTTATTAAATTTTTTTAATATATTTTCGTTTTTAACACTGGTATTGGTATCCTATTTTCACAAACAGAACGATTATTATTGAACCTAAAAATTGATTATTTAATCAAAAAAAAAAAAAAAAAACTTCGCTTCAAAATAATTCAAGTCTTACACATGAACGTTAGAAAATGTTTTTCGGGCATTAAAAAAACAGTTTCCTAGGGGCGGCAATAGTGTAAATCCGTCGCTGCCCGCCCTAGTTTGATTCCGGCCAAAGTTTGACCACCCTAGCCGTGTAAATTTCTGGCTACGTCTGTGGACGATATGTGATTGGAAAAATCGAGGAAATAATAATTATTAATTATCACATCTTTCATCTCGGCACAGTCCTAAGTATACACCACTGCCCCAGATCACTATTTCGGTGCTGCACGTTACGTATCACTCTGGGTAGAATACAATCTAAATTTTTTTGCAGATAATCTCGTCGTGTAAATTAACATCGGTTTATTTTTTCGTTCGTTCGTTTATTATTTCGCATCCGCCGGTATAGGTAGGCAACAACTGTTGAGCCGTAAACCGCGCGCACAGCGAGAGATAATTAAAATAAATTATTTCCCTCCGACAACATATTGTTATAATACACATAATATACCTGGTAATGAAATTCCGTACAATGTGTTGCCGACGTTTTGAATATTATAAACGACCGTAATGAATATATCGAAATTAAATCACGTCCGATACACCTACCCCCCCCTACTGGCGCTTGCACCCCCCCTACGCGAATGTGTGGCGGTGCTGAGGGGGTGGTTTTGGGTCACCGCTGGAAACCCGTCCGCTCTCGGAGCTTACGCGTTGTATAAATAAAAACGCAATTTCACACTTTTTATAATATACAACTATACCGAGAGAGAGGGGGTGTAAATAAAAAAAAAAAAAAAAAAACGTTATATTACACCTATAAAGTATATATATATATATATATATATATACGGACGGGAGGGGGGGACGAAAAAACTTTTATAAGGTAACGTAAAAAAAAAAAAAAAATTCGCTTTCGCTCGGGTACATTTTTTTTTTTTTTTTTTTTATGCAAATGGCGACAATTTATTGCGTTAGACACATCTAATAGGTTAGTTTATTGCTCGCGGAAATTCCGTAGTAATCAACCCCAGAGTATGCGTATGATAATATAATGACCCCGCATCCCCTTCACTTTTTACTACCCCGAGGCCATTTCGCCTGCCCGGTCTTTTTACCCGCCTCGATCCGACGGAAAATAATCCTCGATTCTCGATCTTCTCGTTCATCAAATTAATATTATTTACGTATGTACACAGCAGACGACCACAGCAACAACTACTGGTGTGCACGTGAGTGAGCAAACGAATACATGACGTATTCGTGTGAGGTATAAAAATTTTATATTGAATGTGCACTTAAAATGCATATAAATAAGCGTGCAACGAAAATTGACAAAATATTCACTATAAAAACATGGACTAAAAAGTTTGGAAATATTCGTTTATGAACACACAAAAAAAAAAATAAAAAAAAAAATAAAAATATTCAGTTCATATATTATTATGCACAGTGAAAAAAAAAATAGAAATAAAAAAACAGTATGTTGTAAAAAAAAAAAATTAAATTTCATGAATAGTTTTATGCGTTTTATTAATTATATATTTTTATATTGACTTAATATCATTTTGAAATATTAAAAAACAAAAATACGTTGTAAGAAAATTATGTTTTATGAATAATTTTATGCTACATTTTTTTTGAAAACCAATTTATTTGTCTATAACATATTTTTCTTCTGCTTGACATGGAAACGATTTTCTTGAACATGTTTGAAATAAAATGAGTTGAAACTCCAAAAAATCTACTTTGCCCATACACACAAAATATGCAAAAATATGTATAATTAAATTTCATATTCTGATTACCATGAAATCCGTGGTAACCATTATAGCTCTAAAAAAACTTAAAATGCTAAAACAATCTCTTACAAAACATTAATTTTAGTGTAAAAACTTAAATATTTAAACATTTTATAGTATAACATATTATTTTAATATGTATTATTAATTATTCTTTTATTATTTATGAAATTTCTTCTTTTTTTTTTTTTTTAATTTTTATTCTTTTTAAGCTTACATTTAAACAAATAAAAATATCAATAACAATATTCAATCTCTTCGGGTATTCAGTTAAAAATTTTCTAATGCCAAGAAAATTCAAATTAAATATTGAAAAATATGTGAAATATGCACTTCGAATTGAAAAAAATAGCTAAATATGCAAATTAAAGAGAACCGCATAGAACTAACGTGGTGTTATGAAACGCATTTTTACATTGCTTGGCTATGTTTTGAATGATTTTTGAAAAACGTGCTAAGTATCTGGCCCCAGTTATCACAAACGTTATATTACAGCCAATGAGAGCTCGGGATTCGCGTACGGGTTTCCGCCAATAAATTAGTATGCTTAAGTGAATTTTTGGGGTTGGAATAAATACAGTGATGATGATGATGATGATGATGATAATAATAATAATATTATCGTTTGGTGTGATGATGCGACACCGCTGCGCGCAGTCAGTGTGGTAGGACGTAATGGGCCGAGAGAGAATTGAACGAGATAATTATTGTAATGGCGTCACCGTTTACGGTATACACGACTGTGTATTAAGTTTTAGTTTTTTTTTTTCCACCTAGAAAACCTTTTCCGGTGGTGATGTTCCTCCAAAGCCAGGTATTCCAAGGTCAGATATTATATCAGAATACACAGAGACAGTGTGTGTGTGTGTGTGTGTGAGACAGAGAAAGAGAGAGAGAAAGAGAGAGAGAGAGAGAGAGAGAGAACGAGAGAGACAGAGAGACAGAGGGAAACCAGTGTCGGCTGTGTATGTGTGTACAATAATTACAATTGATGGGTATACACCGTGGTCATGTGTGCGTGTGTAGGAGTGTTTGTACGTTCATTTCGTCGACGGAGCGATTCTTTCTTTTATGGGTTGAAATTTGGTACTCGCGTAAGGATGTAGGAGAGCGTAGGCCGACAGGATCAGTAACGCATTCCAAAAAGCTTATTTTCAATTTTATTTTTGCATGGTAAGCCAGTCGGTGGTCATTTTTTGTACTACGTTAAAACCAAAAATTTGTGAAAGGTTAAAAATATTTTATATATGTCACATAAATGGTTTTAGAGGTAAATCAAATTTTATTTTATTTACTGAAACGATTCGGTTAGCCGGATAGATCCACCCGGGTTACTGTTCCAAGCCAAATTATTTCCTATAAAATAATTCATTTTTAATTATTTATTTAAGTTTAAATCATAATAAATTAATATTATCAAACGAGAACAAGAGAGTTTATGGTTTATTTTCTTTAATGAACGAGTAAGTGCAATTTAATCACAGAATGACGATTAAGGGTTCTAATTTCAAATTTCAAGGGTGTTATAGCTTGAAACTACCCCAAGAATCTTCCTAGTCGTCTCAGTCCAGATTTTTTTCGAAAGGGGTTTCCGCTTGGAAATTACATTAAAAAAAAAACTACTAAAATACATATTTCTGTCAACGCCAATAAACACAGTCGATCTATGTGACATTCCATAAAGCGAAATCTAATCACTTTTTTATTTTTCTGTGTTTTATAACTTCATTTCTGTAGTAACTGCAATTAATCCAAAGTTACTAATCTATTTTATCTATATTCATTTTATCAGAATTTTTGAGGTACGTTTTTGGTTTTTTTACAATTGAAAACAATCTTTCAGGTGCATAAGGCATTGTGCAGGTAACTTTAAAATAATTATACATTTTATATAGATCTTTGACAATAATTCGATAATACTCCAAACAATATGCTTTATGGTTTTCATTCGTATTTTGCAGTTTTCAATTTGACAAAGATAAATAGCTGAAATGGATTCATACTCTGTGTGAAGCCAATTATTTTTTTATTTCATCATTTCATAGAACATTCAGTTCAAATTTTGCGAAACAACTGCAAAACTATAATTACAGCTGTTCCCAATTTTAAAACACTAACAAGTACATTCAAAACGTAGTAAATTACGGAGAACATGTACTGACCACAATATTATTGTGTTAGACGTGAGATTATTACACGATTATTAAGAAATTGCATAATTAAATCAGGAGAATAAACGAATAATATGAAATAATATTTTAACAGAAGATTTTAGATAGCAAGTAAATTTGTAACTGATAACTGATCCTAAGTCCTACAACGACGACAAAAACTTAATTCCTTTCAATAATAATAATAAATCATACCACAGCTAACAATCTAGTATATTATTATATTTCATATTATGTTAACCTGTTGAATTTAGTTAGTAAATGTATAATATGTAGTGAAATCTGTCCTTAGCGGAATATCACTGAATAAAATGCACGAAGAAAAAGTTTACTGGGGTCAAAATACATTTCCACACAGGACAGAATTCTGTCTGATTAAGGATCCGTTTATGACAGTTTTCACTGTGTATAAATGTATTTTTGTTGTGTTCGTATTGAGAGTTTAATTTTCAATAAGGGTACATGCGGTGGAAAGTGATCCGTCTAGCAAGACTGTTTTACAACCCCATATAACGTGGAAAAATAATATTGTCCAAGGAGTATTAATATACATAATATATGATATGTTACAAAATACTATATTGTGCGACAAGGGCGGGGCTAATGATCAATTTTAGTCGCGGGCCTGTACGAGCTGTAGGTGATACGAATATATTATGTAAAAATTCATGATTGTAAATTTCATATCAATTTTAAAAATGTCCAAATATTATGCTGTTTCACACATTTCTATTTTGAATTCTACAAATATTTACCGAGCAATCTTTGAACTACCATAACTCTAGTTCTAGTGCTGTCAAATTAAATGTATAGTTACATAATTAAATACATAGTTTGAGTAGAATTATAACATCTGTGTATGTTGGCTTACTTGAGAAGGTCGTATAAGGTAATTAGAGAGGCTTTTCTCAAAAAAAAATCTCCTAATAGGTATTTTTTATTTATAATATTCATAATTACCTTTAGTTAAGTTTTTGAAGTCATTTTAAGGTTCATTAAAAGAGTCATCACTATAGAATGCGAAAAAGTGTGATTTCGCTAAAATTACAATATTTTCAAATATCTATAACTCATTGGCTGCCATTTAAAAATATTCACATCTTGATAGATTTCGACTTCACTTAATACGTCAAAAACGTTTCCGGTGAAAGTTGAAGTTTGATTTTTTTGAAAATACTTGACATAAAACATAAAGACAACAAACAAAAAAAAAAAAAAAATGAAATTTATAGAATATTAAAATGGTAAAAGAAATGGAAAGTTGAATATAAAGGTGGGGGAAAAACACGTGATCTACACCACATTTACACATTTATAACGCGATGCATTCGATTTGTTACATAAATATTCAGTGTTTTCGGTAATATTTCAGAAAAAACGTAGTAAAAATAAATAATAATAGATGCGTACCATAATAATTCGTGTGTAATATTTTATATTTTTTTTAGAAAAATCATAAACCAAGACCTGCAATAATTGTAGTCGTAGCCCCGCGTGCTCGTTTCAATTATTCAAAGTTAGTCATACATAAAGCTGCGTAACATATTATTACTAATATTTTTATTACAGTAGACAGAAAACGAGAATAATTTATTATTATCATGAAAACGTACGCTATTCATCCGGTAGTTTAATCGTTACAGGTCGTTAAATTTTACGCGTATTAAAAAATTGGCAAAATTTTCAATGTTTAAGTACGTGTACGTGTTAATGTTGTGAGAATAAAATAATATGTAATTTTTTTCGTTTCTCTATTCGCCGCGAAAACAAAAACATGCATTTGTCGAGCAGCGTTTGAAATTTGAAACAGAATAATTCGAGGAAAAATTTGGTTGTATTTTAACTCGAGAGAAACTCCAAAATGTGCCTGTGGCTCGTGTTATAACTAAGCGTGAAAAAGAGGGATGAGTCGGCCATTTGTTATCGAAATTTTGCTATTACGATTGACTAACTTCGATTTTACTCAATAATTAATAAACATTTGATCATAATATTGGAAACACCGCCCCCTTTCCTCCCGAGAATTTCGATTATGTGTATACGTTAGAAAACACTAGTGGTCATTCGAATCCCCTCGGGTGGAATACTCTTAGCGGGTGTGTTGAATTTTAAAGAAACGAAAAATTATTTCTTCAATTAAACGATTCTGACCCGAGCTTCAACTTATACACGATAATAATTATCATTTTTGAAGCATTGAACATAAATGTTGAACTAAAGATTATTTGATAACATACACAATTTCAAAAAAATGAATATTGATTTTCATGTATTCCCATTACACCTAATGAATACTCCATAAATAATTTAAAATTAAAATAAAATATATACAACGATGTGTAAAACTGTAATATAAAAAACTATGAACGGGAAATATCATTTTCTGTGGAGAAAAAGTATTGTGAAAACAAATATAAAATTATTACTTATAAACATTTTCTTTGAATTTCGGATTTTGGAAAAACTATTGAGAAAATTGAAAATTACCACTCAAAATTACCATCAAGAATCGAAACTTGATGATAAGAAGTAAAACACTGGCTTCTTCGGATTTTTCGTTCCACTCAGTAATCTAAAAATTATTTTAGGGGGAAAAAAAAAAAGAAAGAAAACTCGGCTGAATATGAAGTTTGTCCAGTTTTTCATCGGATGAATTCGTCGGAACTCGGAACACAACGAGATTACGTCATAATGATAATATTTGTCGTCATTATACGAATGGTTCGAACAATATCGTGTTTTATGATATATTATTATTATTATATCATTCGAACTGCACGACTTCGAATTGAACGACACACTGATATCAATCTAAATACGGGTCCGGTGTTCGCTATTGGGTTTTTAAAAATATGCTTTTCTTTCCCTTTAGAAAATCAACAACTATCGATTGCCTGCGAAATAATGACATAATATTATTGTACGTTATTCGGTGGTGTTACGTATTGTAGTGCGAATTGAAGCAATCAAACGGAATACGCCAAGAGTATAAGAAAATAAAATTATTTTTCTCATTCGGTTGGTACGACTTAAAATTGTCATAATATTAGATGAGATATTATGTACAAAAACGATAACATTAATTTTAAAGCATGATAACAGTTCCTTATCAGTGAGATCCGATTGAGCAAGGGATACAATATTTCGATACGGTAATTTTTGATTCTTTTCAACAGGTCACTCTAAGCGTATTCCATTCCAATGCTTCATTTAGGTATACGTACACGTGTGTGTTGTAGAGTTGTGATTTTGTATTTCTGTAAAACTATAAAAAGAACGACAGAACTGTTTTTAAAAACTCACTGAAAATTAAAAATAGATCTGTTTCAATATTTAGTAAATTATTATAATCAACAAGTCTTCTGATTTGAAATTAGATAAATCAAAAGTTCTTGTGATTTATAACGAGAAAGTTTGATATATTGTAAATTTTAATTAAACCGCATACAAATAAAAATCGAGGCATATGGGTATTCTTCTCTTCTCGGATTGGATTTGGTGGGTATGCTAAATTAAAAAAAGCCGGACATACTTAGCACGATGGGTGTACTTCGCACGACGGGTGGTATTCTTTTGACGGGCGTGTTAAATTATAAAGAAACGGTAAATCATTTCTTCAGTAAAACGATTCTGAACGAAGGAATATAAGAGAAAAACAAATTTTCCAAAAATGTCCAAAATTTTTTTTCACGTTTTCAAAATTTTCTTGCGCCTAAATCTTTTTTATAGGATTTTCTATCTATGTTTGAATTATCATAAAATTCGGATCAAAAAATGATGGTTTCCGAGTCGTTTTTGTCAAATTTTGGGTAGTTGATTGTAATAATAACTGTAATAAAATAAATTTAAGTAGTAACAACTAGTAAGTGGTAACTCTTCGACCGAGTCAATATGTAACTGTAACTTTTTACCGATTACGAATTCCAACAGCGGACAACCACTTGTACGCATCACGTTATCAGATACATAATTCAAAAGGGCAACTCAAAATCTGATACGAGTAATCGAGTGACTTTTGACCGTCCCTGAGCATGCCACACGTCGAGACGCGCTCTTTTGTAGTACTACACGACTGCCGCCACTCTTCCGGGATTCACTTGTGACCATTCTAAACGCAGAATGGAACACTAATCGAGAGATGCTCGGCTCAGTTCTCATGCCCGTCATTTTGACATTTCAATAACACACTGGTGTGGCGACGATCGTCTGGCTCCGTGTGCGACTAATTCGTCTCACGGAATTTTGTGATCATAGAGTTCCCCACAGACTTCAAGGATGTGAACACGGTGAGAGTGAGTGACAGTGAGAAGGGGGGAGGAGTGGAAGGAAAAATTGGAAAGATTCACATCATTATGTAGTTGTACATGGGTATATATATATATTACGGTTTGCGTCACACCTGAAACGGAGTAATGGATCAATAAAAAAAAAAAAAAAAAAATCCGGACATAATATTTCGCACGATGGGTGGGATTCGCTTGACGGGTGTACTGAATTTTAAAGAAGCGATAAATCATTTCTTCAATAAAACGATTGTGAACGAGGGAAGTGAATAATATAAAAAATAAATGGGGAAAAAAAAAATGTTAGAAAAGTTTCCAAAATTTTTTATTTACATTTTCAAAATTTTCTTGCGCCAAAACATTTCTTATATGATTTTATATCTATGTTTAAATTTTCATATAGTTCGGATCAAAAAATGATGGTTTCCGAGTCGTTTTTGTCAAATTTTGGGTAGTTTTTTCCAAAAAAAACATTGAACAATCGAGAAATTAAAAAAATGACCTCTTTAAAGTACAATCTAGGGACGAATCCGGTTTCAAAAAGTCACTGATCGAAACTTTTGGACAAATATTTCTATACGAAAAGTTGTACACAGAAGAAAAAAAAATAAACATCATTGTAAAAACACTAACTTCGTTCAGAATCTAAAATTCGTATGCGAGTTGTGAAACACGTCTAATCATACCCACAATTTGAGGGGTTTTTTTTTTAATGTTATTTAAAATTGTGTGATAAACTTTGTTGCCAAAGTCGTCGCTTTGTCGTTGTGCCAACTTTCATAAAAATTATACCACGTGGGTACGCGTACACGTTTGAAATCTTTTAGCAAAGGAAATTACTACCCGAATATAGAATTAAAAGTTTTTTGAGGTTTTGAATGAATATTATTTTATTTCGAAATCATTACTTCTATAGATATTCTGACTTTAAACGGTAGACTTTCGATTTACGAATTTATTTCACATTTTTTTTACATTTGACAAATATGTGAACGAAATTAAAAGGTAAATTGTCAGCTAATAGTTTTAAGAATCCAAAATCGTATTAGACAGATTTATTCAAAATTTTCCGTCTGTATTACAAAGAGTGCATTACGAGTTAAAATTTGTTTTGCTATTATCTCGCTCACATCTCATAGTTCTTATTCAATTCTACAGTTTAGACTTGTTTCAAGAAAAAGTATTGAGAATTTTGAAAATTTACATTATATTTTTATGTATGAAACTTTTGAACGAGAGTTTCTGTAGGAAAAAGTGATTCTATAAAAATACAGGGATATACATTCACTCAACTAAGTTCGTCACTCCACTCAAAATGAAAAAAACCCGGAAAAGGTCAAAATGAGACGTCAAAATACGAGGATTACGCCCAAATTTCGGTTTCTATTTTCGTGGTCAACATACTACGTAATAAAGTACATCTAAAGTTGCGTAACTTCGATATTATTACCCATAACGTTACACACTTTTAACATCGTCGTAGACAAAATATGCTGCTCGAAATAGGGATTTAATTCGCGGTCTTAACGCGTTACGGGGTAAACGCGTAAAATGTATATATATATACGTCTAGTAATGGACGTCATTACTATAATTATTTTGTTCCTCTTAGCCACTGTTAATTTTATACGCGTTCGTAATGTTACACTTTTAACGTGAAAAAGAAAATTAACAACTACATGGTTCCATATTTTTAAAATAACATTTTAAGCGATTAAAATATTATAAACTAGGGCCCGGATTTAAATGCACTACAAGTCCTCGAAAAATGCTCTAAAAAACAGTAAAAAATGCCCTTAAAAAATGTATTTTCCTCCGAAAATGCACTGAAAAAAGGTCCCATACATTTTAATATTTTAATTTATTTTACTAGTTGCCGTCTGTCGAGTGTCCTGGTGACCATAAATAAAGATGAAATTCGAACTTTATAGCAATTTAAGAGAGATTTATATATATTATTGAGGAAAACCCCAAAAAACATGGATTGTAATATTTTTAATTAGCTAAATTTAAATTATTGACTTGTATAATGTACAGATATTATAAATTAAAATTGTAGTGTTATTGTTCAAAATATATAGATTAAAACGAATAAAAAAACTGAAAAATACTTAAAATATGCCCTAAAAATGAAAAAAAAAAAAAGCATGCGAAATAAAAGTTTTGGTTTTGAGGTCTCTGTCAAATGAAACAAATTTTGTAGATGAAAAGCATTTCCTAAGATCATCCAAAAAAAAATATGCGTTTTGCATTGAAATTCGGGCCCTAGTTCCTACCGACTGCGCCATGTTTTATAAGTTTTATTATTAATTAATACAAAAGATTAGGTTGGATAAAGTTTAGTCTACATTACATTTTTAATAATAACAATAAGTAATAATAATAAGCACTAGTTAATGACATGTTAATGACAAAACAACAACTGTATGTTACTAACATTAAAAAATAATAATTTTACAAAAGTTTTATATCATGGCAAAAACTAACTTATTTTTGCCATGATTGTTATGCTGTTATCATAGTTATAACGTATCGTACGTGTATAATGACAATAACGACCGTATAGTATGCGAAAAATTATGGAGAAAGTGATTCCATCCTGTCTAACGCCAGTGTACTGGACTGGTGTAAGTATCAAATGAATCGTTTATTTCGGAAACCCCCCAACCCAAACGCCAAAAATACAATTTTGCATGTGCAAATTCAAAAATTTTTCCCACTTCCTTAGTAAGTTATTTAGCTAAAATTACACTGATATCTGAAAGAGTAAGTAATCAAGTAGTTTCGGTAATTTTTGGGAGTTTTAAAAAATTGTTTTAAATCCATTACACAGTTTTTTTTTTTTTTTTTTGATTATCTCAAAAAGTGAAAAAGTGGATTTAGGGGGTTGCTTTAACAGTTGCCTAACAGTTTCTTTCAGAACCTAAAAAAAAAATCCAGAAATTTTCTAGGGTTGGTATTTTAAATGGGTAATTTTTTTTGAATTCTCGATAAATTTTCCGAAATTTATGAAAAACTACTCAAATTTGGAATATAAATGAATGACTTGGAAATTTTTTGTTTTGAGCATCAGTGACTATTCTGAAGTCGTTTCACCAAAGGGAACCAGGGGTGCAAAAAAAAAAAAAAAAATCAAAAAGAAACATACCTCAAATATAATTCTTCTCCCAACCATAAAAAAATTTATAATTTCTAGAATTAAGAAAAAAGTTTTTGACTCTTAAAAGTATATTTAATTGAAATTCATGTTTTTTCTCTAACTTAAGTAAAATAATTTTAATCAATCAATGCTTATTGTTAAGGAAGCAAAAGAATAATTTCGTTCTTGCCTCCCCGCAATTACGCTACTGCTTTTGTTATAAATTCATTGTTTTTCGTTGTAACGTAAGTATTTATTGATTTTTTATGAACATTTTATCAGCCTCCTCTCACTCCAGTTAAAAATGTTCAAATTTTTCTAACATTTTTATCTGGTTTATACTTAATAATTATTAATTAATTAAAGTGAAATTGTGAGATTTTGGAATGTCATAAAATTTTCAAATTTGGTCCCTCGAGTTCACACTTATAATGTATTTTATTTTGGCCAAATAAAATTTGTAACTTATGCACAAAAGAAGGGGGTTGAAAAATGGTCTATTTTGAATAAAAAAAAAAAAAATTTGCGGATATTTATAATCCGCTTAAAAACCATTTGGAACTTATGCTGTTAATTGTGTCTAAAGAAAAATTTTGAAATTTCATTCAAACTTTATATAAGAGTTTAGCGCCCCCCCCCTAATTTAATTTTAAATTATTTTCGATAGATGACACTCAAATTATAATACATTATATATTAATCATATATTTAGTAGTATTTAGTCATAGATTTTTGTAAATTTAATTTATAACGAGCCAATTAACCGTATGATGAAGTTAGCCAATGAGGATCCGTCATTCCTTCTATAAAATTATGTATTTCTTAACCTATTTTGTTATATGTTGTTTGTCTTATATATTACACCGTAAATTGTAACCTGGGCTTATGCCCGTTT
>JAIPRM010002213.1:0-31868 GCA_025469315.1 Stegophylla sp. TES_Ste_2020 | reverse complement strand
AATGTAGATTGTTAAATTTAAACCAAATAATAAATACATTTTATCTAGATATTAGAGGAGAAATAACCTTGCATAATTACCTAATTTGTGTTAATAAATTAATGTTTTGTTTCCAATTAAGTTTTTTCTAGGGTCACAAAAAGTTAAATTTAAATTTTTAGGGTCGCGTTCATAATTCACAGCATGCAATAATAGTTCAACATATTAAACGATATACTATAGCTTATATAAATTATATTATACATTATTTTCTATTAATTATTATTATTATTACCTATCTATATTGTAATATTGTGCGATGGTTATAAGTTATGACTACAATGTGTGCCACCTCTAAATAAATTCAATGCAAATTATAACGTGTTTGAATTATTCTTATTGATTTTATAGGTAGACGGATCTCAATATTGTGTTCACTATTTTAATTTTTTGAAGTTGACAATAATTAATTTTTTATTTTTAAGTTTTCATTGGAGAAAACATTTAATGTTTTTAAGTCTATAGGTTTGAGTTGAATATGCCATGTTTTAAGAATAATTAAATACTTTCTATAAAAGTCACAACCTTTCCCATACTTATCAATGTATTCATTGTATATTTTCTCATTTTTTAATGTTAAAAATTATTTTGAAAAGCCGACTATACTTCTTATCATTGGGTATTCATGGTACACTCATGGTGGGCATGTTAAGTTTTAAGGAAACAATAAATCGTTTTATTGAAGAAATACTTGAACAAAAGGATTCCAAGTGGAGCTTCAGTTGTTATTCAGAACATTAATTATCAGATTCATATTGAGTATAATTAATAATTGAATTACAGAATAATCCATTTTCATTTCATTATTCGCAATACTGATCAACTTTGTCGTGTTTTAAAAAATTTAAATATCTTGTGATTCAAAATTAATCCTGCAATACGTTAATACGGTAGTATTACAATATTAATTAATTAATATTACTTATCAGTTATAAATATTAACTAGTATTAACCTAAGTACTTATTCGTACTACAACTACACACTCATATTGTAAAAATCTTAGAAGATATTGATTTTATAATATCATTTTACCTACGCTTTTCATCGAAATACGTATTTTACTATCTCCGTTGTTAACACTAAATAATTATAAACATTTAAATGATCGTATAAAAATGTGTAATATCACAATAGTATTTGTTTAATTTTCTAATCAAATCTTCTTATGTAATATTGTGCTACTGTTATAACAGTTGAACAGATTTTCTACGGGAGCAAAAAAAAATTTAATGTTTCACTTAAATATTTAAAAGTATTATAATATATTGTGTATTGAAAAATGTATGACTGTAATAGTAATTATAAGATATTATATTATTCAGTTGGTCTCAATTAATACTGATAAACTATTTCTGAAACCAGTGAATGGTAAAATGAATGACACTTTTATTTTTGATAATATTAATTTTATGTTATATATATATATATATATATATATACATATGCATAGTAACAATATTAATTGAAATCCCATTATCGAATTATTGAACAAGTTTCGATAGCGACAATAACAATAATTGTTGTAATTTTCGATATCTGAATTATTGTACTTGAATGTAATTTTTGAATTATGCTTAAACATTATGATGTACGCCGAATATTATAATCTTATATAGGTATTATATTAAAGTAGATGCGATTTTGCATTCCAACAAACTGCTGTTTAAAATACTCGAATCGACTTTGAGTTTTTAAATCGTTCTACAGTAGTTGATCTAATCAGTAAAACAAAACAATTGGGAATCGTCCATTTTATCAAAATATACCTCCTCTTGAAAGATAACTTTTTAAAAAACGATTTATATATATTTTAAGGCTTGAAATGGAGACACGTTATTACAAAAAAAAAACTTGTCCTTGACAACTTTCTAAAAATTTAAATAATCACATTATTTTTAATGTCTGTAGAATTTTTTAAATTTTACGTCAAAAATTTATGTACCACTAAACAGTCTTTTAAAATGTTCGAATCGACTTAGAATTATTTTTTTGAAACGTTAAACAAACAATAAAAACAACAACTGGGAACTTTCCATTTTCCTTCCCGGTAGACCTTCTTAATATCTTTGGATTTCATCAGATATTTTTTTATCGTTACAGATGATCTATAATATTAGGGTTTTTAGTTTTTCCAAATTGACCTCAGTATTAGTGGGTATTTGATTATTTACGTATTGCTATTGCCTATGCTTATTATTTGCACTATTGTTTAATTATTTATCAGAGATTCCAACTTCATCAACTAAATATAAATTATATTTTAAATTAAATTCAAAATATATTTATTCATTATAATCAATAATTTTATACGGCCAGTGGTGTCATTTTCAATAATATAATTAATTTGCGAAATATAAAATAACAGAGATTTGTGTAACTTTTTTTCATCTCCACAATTCCATGTCACCTGAATGTCTACGTTCTCCTGGAGTTTCACACACAACTCAGTAGCTAAAGTGGAAAAACTTAGAGGGGGAACTACATTAATCAAAAATCAAAAAGCGTTTCCAAACCCATGCTAAAGTCTTAATGAAACCAAAGTTTTTTTAGGAAACCCATGTGGTGTATGAAGACCATGTGGACCTCAAAATTCTTTTTCAACACACCTCCACCCATAAAATATGTATTTACTTTGAGTGTAGAAAATTATTTCTTCCTAAGAAAAATATCCTACACATATTATGCCTACTTAAAAAATGATGAAGTAAAACACCTGATCTTCAACAAAAATTTATTTTATGTTTTTCTTTTTTTTTTAGCTGTTCATTAATAATACAAATAAAAGCTAACTCATATTTAATATCACAATCCACACGCTTAACTCTTAATTTGTGTTTTTACTTTTAAATATACGAAACAGTGTTTAAGCAAATTAAAATTATTATTTATTAATACATTTATAAAATTACTATTAAAAAAAAACACCCGTCTTTTTGATTGTTAGTCGATATAAACAGTAAAAAATAAAATAAGCACATGATAATAATAATAATATACATTATCTCAAATTATAAACTAAATACAATTTTAAATAAATAATTATAACACTTCATAAAATTAGTCTTGTAAATTATATATGATCTATTGAGTATCTCACATTTAATTACACTTAGTTATTGTCATAAATTGAACCCTTTTTCTTGAAGCAAAATAAAAATATTCTTTTAAAATTTAAACAAATTTTCATTTCCTTATTTTTATGAAAATTGATTAGCTTCTTGATATTAGTTATTTATAAAAATGAATTTATAATCTATTACTTCCTTTGTTGCTATGAAAACGTTAAGCGTCCCGCCTTCGGACTTTAGAAACTTAAATAAATAAATAATCATACTATAATTAATAAAAGGCACTATCCCCTCAGTCCCCCCTCACTTTAATCACTGACGCAATTATTATATAAATAATATACTTAATCATATTATGCAGTATGTCGTACAGCGCGATATAATAATACTATTTTAACACTGTCGACAGCCCCGTGCATAGGCAATTCTAAATTCAGACGTGTGTTTTGCACGTATCAAATCGCGTGTGGTGTCGTGACAGAAAGCCATAGAAATACATATTTTCAAGAATAACTAAGTACATACCCGTTATACCATAAGTGTCGTATTAGGGAAAAGAAGGAGGTACAAAGGAGGCAATTGCCTCGGTCGGAAATTATACAGAGGTGTTGATTTTTTTCTGCTGAAACGAAATATCAATTTTTGTTGCGTTTTAGTTCAGAATAATTTTTGGAAAGACTTTTTAATCAAGTGTTGAAAAAGATACGTATTGAAACGTTCCTACAAATTTTCCTACATTAAAAATTCTGCAATGTTCGTAGCAATACGCTGCGCGTTTAACGATTTTAACGTCAGCAATTATAATACTTTTTTTATTATTTTTTCGTGTGTACCTGAGAATATTGTAAACTAAAGGAATGATGCTATTGCTGACGTTAATCTTAACTCAAAAATAGTGTAGTTTTAAAATTACAGTTTTCAGCATAAAAAGTAAGAAATAAATTATATAATAAGTACCCTGTACGCGTATCAACTACTTCTTTTTACGTTTGATTCTAAGTTCTTATAATTCAAATAGAATTAGTACTTATTTCATGTTTTGGTCAATAAATATGAATAGTTAAAATATCGTAACAACGTGGTTATTATTATACATTTTCGAGTAGGGGTAGTGTAGTAAAGGGTGACATTTCAAAATCTACCCCAGACGGCATACTCGTCAACACGGCGGCGCTAAATATTATTCTACCCTATGCCTAGCCCACATTTAAATACTCTCGACGCAAGTATAATTATTGATGTACGTGTATATTATGTATGATTTCATATAACATTCATGCAGTACAACACGTGTAAATGATATAAATTTTAAGCTTACCGATGACATAATAATTATTGTAACAAAACAGACTGTCGTTTGAATTTTTATGTCGAATCTACGACATTACGACGTCATCGTATAATAAATTATAATACCGATGGTCCAGTGAGCAGGCTGTATACAGATGTTTTTTTAAAGATCACGGCGGCGCGTCTCGTGATGCGCCTGCTGCCCCGCGCACGTCGACTTATATGGGTATAATTATTATTATTTCCCGGAGTCCTGGGTCTGACATAAATATTTTTGAAGTCGTATATAATGCTCATACACTCATACTCGTGTACGGTGCACACAATCAAACGACGCGACGGTTAAAACAATTTTTTGTTTCTTTAAATCCATTGTGTTCAGCGTATATTTTATAATATACAGACATAATATTATATTCCAAACTAACCGAGTAAATCGTTGAGATAACAACTCGGCATCATAGAGTAAAAAATATAATGTACAATGTACGTATATGAAAAAAAAAAAAATGAGAAGAGGAAGAAAAGAAAAAGAGAATATCCCGAGATACCATCGATTACGCCCAATATCAATCAATTATCCTTTCTATGTTTCTACCTCCCGTCGGCCACTGCGTCCGAGAACATGTTACACCAAGCAATACTATACGTATTCGTGTTATACTTTGTAATATATATTATATACTACACGGTCATAATATAAATTCTTAAAAACGCATTTATTCAACTTGTTGAAACTGTTTTATAATTAATTTTCTCACCGTGTACACGTTGAACGCCTGGCGTACAGCGTTTTTTTTTCAAAATGCGTTTTAGTTTTAATCAATTATTGAAACGTATTTTTGTTGTTTTATTAACAATTAAATGAAGTAAAAGTAAATTTTTACAACTGAAAAATTATGAAATTTTAATAGTTACAATTAATGCGTAAACGATTTCAAAAATTATTTTTTCCGTTCTTAAATTTTAAAAAAAATCTCTCTGCTCCAATGGAGGTATAACTACTAACAGAAATTGTTTTGAAAAATTAATAATCTTATTTTTAGCTGAAATAATTTGCAACTCTGTTTTTGAAAATGCCATTAAAATTATAAGTACAATTAAACTTTTTGTGCACTTGAGTTTATGATTCATAGTTAGAAGGTGATTTATTTATAAAAAATATATTTGAATTTATTTAAGTAAACTAAGCGTATTAGCATATTTTCTTACACTTATCCATGTTACTGATGTCAGATCAGGATCTGAGTTTATCAGTATCCTACTAAAAACTTTTGACTTTCCTCGATATTTTTCATGTATAAATGTAACTCTCTATAATGTCTGAGATCGTCTTTATTAGATAGCCTCAGCAACTTTTACTAAACTTTTTTCATATAAATCAATCACATTAACAGCAGCAGTGATATTTTTTACCTACATTTCTACGTAATTAAATACGCTTAAAAACAAAATTGATTAATATTTTTTTTTTTTTTTTTTAAAAGAAGTATCTAAATATCTTTATTATAATCCAAGTTCATTTATTTTGTTCCTTGGAAAATTGTGTTTGATAATATTAAATATTTGATTGCTAGATGTTTTCATGATAATCGCTTATTTGTCGTGTGCTTTCCGGCAATATTGGCCACGAAGGGCCTGAAAGTGTAAAACGAATCGCATTCGACTAGTGTAATGCCCACCACGACGCCGCCGCCGTAGTAACCGTTTGCGCTGAGAGTTATTGAAAAACGAATATTTTAATATTTTAGACCGAAAACTATATTATACACGATGATAGAGACGTAGTATACGAGACGAAATGGGTAAAAACTTTTACGCTACAGTTCATGCAGTGCGCCACTATTGTAATTTCGTAACAACTTTTTAGACGTCTTCCCGGAAAAACTATAAATTATTATGTATTCATATTTTATAGAATATATATATATATATATATATGTATGTGTGTGTGTGGCAAATGCGTTATAAATGTTATGATATTATATTTTATACTCGCATTATATGCGCGTTAAAGTCACGAAACGAAAACGACTTATTATTATACATTATGCGCCACACTGCGAGTATATTATATACATGGAGTAATTACCGATTTTCGGACGAACCCGATAAACGTTATGTATTTGTGTCTATAATATTACTCGTACAATGGGTGTAAAAGACCATTTTGTTATGAGTTAAATTATAGTTAAAATATTGTCTTGTTATCGTTATTAAAGCCGCGAAATGGACGTGGACTGGTGTAGTCGTCAGCTGAACTTGAACTAATGTCTAGGGAAAAAATTAATTCGGCTTTTAATGTAGAATAACATTATATAGATTATGCGGAATATTATGCATTTCGCTTACACACTGTAAACACTACTGAAATTACAAATTAATAACTTCTTGCAGTGTAATTCAAATAGTATTCATTGAATACACATATTATGTGGTAATTATTAGCAAAAAAAAATGCTATTTTTGATTCTTGTTCGGTAAATGCATCTTCAACTATGACAAAGTTAATATTTTGTGATGAGCAATAGCAAACCAAAATATTTCTAATAATACGAAGTCATCAGACATTTTGTCAATAGTTTGTAATAGGCCGTATTAACGCAGGAGAAATATCCATATTGTCCTGCCTAATGAGTAAATATTAAGATCTCAGCTACTTTTAAAGATAATCTGAATAATTTCAAAAAAGTAATTACGAAAATCGACGGTTTTTGTTTCGTGTGACTACGGCGTTCTTCAAAAGACATATTATTTAAGTTTTGGCCGATATGTGTGGATATATTTTAAATGTTGCTCACCGTCATGTACGCCGCTAAAATCACTCTAAAAATGACAATAGAAAGCCCATTATAATAATATTCATGGGCGTGTGCAAAAGAAGGGCTAGGGGACAACAGTCCCCGACGAGTAAAATTAGCCACTCCAAACAAGTTTTTACTATTATTATTTTGCTCGTGATTCGCGCAAGACCGGGGAAAAAAAAAAATCGCGAGTCTCTAACCTAGATTTATTTGTATTCGAAGCCACTTGACCCTCTCGCAATCTGTACCGCATTTTCACCCCGTTTTGCGAATGCGGTGGTGATATATATATATATATATATGAAACACAAAGAAACCGTTAAATTTCGTAAACTCCTTTCCACATCATTCGTGAGCAGAGCAAAACAAATGCGACGGGTGATGTGTCTACCCCTTTCCCACTGGTTTTCAACTGCAGTCTGCACAGATAAATAATCCGTTGAATCTTTCAAACGTAAAACTCGTGTATAAATGTTTATTATAAGACGTATATTGTTAGAATATAATTTATGCTGGTATGAATAATACAATTACTTTGAAACGAGTATATATATATATTATATATATATTTTTACTATTATTATTCAATTTTTTTTTTTTTTTGTCCCGAGATACATCCTCACGAAAGGCTGCTTTTCGGAACAATTTGAATGAAGCAATAGTTTTCATAAACGAATTTTTGACCGACTGCAGATTAAAATTTAATTATCTATATATAAACCTAATCGTTTCATAATTTGTCAATTATATTATTTTAGTTTAATCAACACAGTCACACCATAAAATGATTATGTTCTTTTTTTTTTGTTTTTGATAAATATCATAATTATAATAATTATTACGTTGTATGAACTGGTATTAGGTATATTATACTTAATATGTTTCATGTAATATAAGTGTTGAATAATAGAAAAATGTGTGTCTATTGTATAATAGTACTAAAAATTAACACATTTCAATGCGTGTATGTATATCTAAAAGATTATGACTCTATTTAAACCAGTAATTATGTGTAGGCTATAAACAAATAAATTAATACAATTTTATTATTTAGTTTTGAAAACAATTCAGTTATGTACATAATATATACTCAATAAACAAAAACATATCTAATAACTAAAACGTTATACTGTTCAACAATTAATGATCAATACTCGGTATAATTTCATATATTCTCACATTGTATCATATTTTATGTACGATTTTACGTTATCTACTTATTTTTTTCTTTGATGTTTGTATTTTTATATTTAAAATTATATTTATTTATTACTTCTATGGCCAGTGATAATTCGTGGTAAGGTACTTTAAATCAAGCTATATCTAGCTTTATATCAATCGAATATGTGTGTAAAATATACGCTAGGAACTTAAAGCTCTAAAATAATCTTAAAATATGCAAATTTTTATGCTCACAAAATGTAATAAATGTTCTCTACAACTAAATATACTAAAATATGCTCAAAATTTACTTTTACTTTAAAAACAAAGTAAAGAAAAGAAAGCTTGATATATTTTACAACACGGATATTCTTCGCTCCTCCGATCAGATACTCTTCGTGGGTGTGTAGAATTTTAAAGAAACGATAAATGATTTCTCCAATAAGACGATTCTGAACGAAGGAAGTTAATAATACATATAAATAACAATAAAATTCGTCATTTTCAACACACCCATCAAGAGTATCTGACTCGAAGAACGAAGAATATCCGTGGTGCAAAGTATGTCCGACTTTCTTATCTTTACTTAACACTACATCTAATAAATAAATAAAAGGGGGAAAAATTTAATCAGAAAAAAATTAATAAAAAGAGGAAAATAATGAGAAAAAAAGTGTTAGAAAAATATCCGAATTTTTTTTTTCAAATATT
Source organism: Stegophylla sp. TES_Ste_2020 (assembly GCA_025469315.1). Taxonomy (NCBI): domain Eukaryota; kingdom Metazoa; phylum Arthropoda; class Insecta; order Hemiptera; family Aphididae; genus Stegophylla; species Stegophylla sp. TES_Ste_2020. Next base: position 22,794 of record JAIPRM010002213.1, on the reverse strand, counting down.
CAAAATTTTCTTTCGCCGAAATATTTCTCATATTATAGTCTATATATGTTAAAATTTGCATTAAGTTAGGATCAAAATATGATGGTTTCCAAGTCTTTTTTGTCATATTTTGGGTAGATTTTACCGAAAAAGTATAATAATTAAAGAATTGGGAAATTCAAAAAATGGAAAAATTTAATCCAATTTCAAAAAACTGTTGATCGAGACTTTTAGACAAGTAGGTTTTTTCGATACTAAAAAATATTCACAGAAAAAAGATCATAAACATCAATGTAAAAGCATTAGCTTCATTTAAAGTCTAAAAATAATATAATATAATAAAGACCAATAATATTTGTCATTTTCAACACACTCACCAAGAGTATCTGACCCGGAGAGCGGAGAATATCCATAGTGCAAAGTATCTCCAGTTTTCTTGCCATTACTTTACTTTTTTTTTATCTAATAAATAAAGAAAAGGAAAAAATTATTAATGAGAAAAAAAAGTGTTAGAAAAATTTCCAAAATTTTTTTTTCATATATTCAAAATTTTCTATCGAAATTTAAATTTTCATAACGTTTGAATCAAAAAATGGTTACTGGGTTTTTTTCCTAGTCAAATTTTGGGTAGTTTTTCACATCAAAAAAGTGAAGAATTGAGAAGTTCAAAAAAATTATCTCTTTAAAGTACCAACTAAATGCAAATCCGGCTTCAAAAATTTTCTGATCGAAACTTTTGGACAAGTATTTTTATACGAAAAAGTGTTTACAGAAAAAAATAATAAACTTCATTGTAAAATCATGACTATCTTCGCTCCGCTCAGAATAAAATAAAAATTCATTAAATTGTTCATATTATGAAATAAATTTACATTTCGTTTAGCTTTGATTTGAATGATTATTGAAAAACAAATGAACATCTACAAGTTCCTTACTTCGCCATATACATATATGATTTATTATAGAGTAGATATTACACAAAGTATAAACGTGATCAAAATTCGAATAAAAAGTAACAATTCCAATAATTGTCCTTTTTTGAATTTGATACAGCTGTATTTAAAAGTAAAAGTTAAAATGATTTAAATTATTGTTGCAAATTAAATTTATTATAATACACAAAAAATGATACAATATTAAATTTCACGTCATTAAAAATTATTGTTCATATAATGTTTTTAATTCTGAACGGAGGTGATTTTTTTAATTTCTCAATCTTCAATTTTTTATGGAGAAAACTACCGGAAATTTGAGAAAAATGACTCGGAAACCATAATTGTTTCATCCAAACTTTATAAAAATTAAAACATAAATAAGATATGAGAAAAAATTTGACGCTATAAAGTTTTGAAAATGTAAAAAAAAAAAAAATTAGAAATTTTTCTAAAAAATTTTTTCTCATCAAATTTTTTCCTTTCTTTATTTATTAGATGAAAAAATTGGAAAGTGGAGTAAAAGAAAGTAAAGTAAATTAAATTATAAAGAATTAAAAATGTTATAATTAAAAAAAAGTGATTAAAAATTCTATAATTTATCCCAATATATAATGTAATATAATTTACCCCGATATTATGTTCAAATATTTTTTTGTCTGTAATATACTCTATCATTTATAATTGGTCAATGTTTCAAGTTTCTAGTACTATTAATTTTTGAGTAATGAATTACGAATAAAAAACTTAATCAATTGAATGAAATGTCATATTTTACCGTTTTTCTCAATTTTCAGTAGTTTGTCCCTGTCTTTGTAAAGACTGTTGAAAATTCAAAATTTTTTCATCTTTTGAGTACCATTCTTTCAAAATGATTTATCGGAAACTCATGCTTATCGTGCCGATCCGAGCACCGAATAAAAAAAATGTTTCTAAAATAAAGAAAAAATAAATAAATATCATTGTAATATCAGTCAGCTTATGCAATATTTTTTTTCAATGTAAATTATTTAAATTAAATCTCTACATTTCTTGATTTTATCTAAAATTATAAAAAAAAAAAAGCTGTCTATTTAAAAATAATTGGTACTAAAAAATATATTTTGCATAATGCTATAATCAATAGCATTTAAGTGTCTATACCTAATATGTTTTCTTTTTTTACTTTATATGACTTATAACTTACTGGTTAATGTCGAGTTAGATAATTTTGTAATCAAATTTTAGAATGAGATAAATAATTTGACACCAGTTGTTTTAACATGTTATTCGATTTGAAATATTATGTCTGCTCTTTAACATAACCTAAATATTAAAGTCAATTAAACATTTTTAAATTGGTCTTATATAAATTATATTGTGCGAATTATTAATAAAAAAACCTGAAATTCTCCTTTTTGTTTATGTACTAGTTTCACGAACACAATTTCAACATTATTAAATACTTTACAAATTTCCCATTTTAATTTGAATATTAATGAAAAATCCGGATTATACGGTCATTTATCGGATTTTTAAAAACGTTACTGTATAATATACATTATAAATTCAAAATGTATTATTGGAAAAATAATTAATTTAATCGTACGATAATGCAACGCTTCTCGGAATTTATCGCTCCAATCATCCGTCCCCAGGATCTTTCTTTTTTTTCTGGAGAATAATGATAAATATGTGCACTGACCAAACGCTGAGAAATGAATAATATACGTTTGAAAAATGGTTGGCCTATTAAGTACACATACACTTATAACTCTTACGTTAATATTCAAATATTATCTGCTTGAGTATAATAAATGGTATGCTCGTTTGATTTTTGGCAAAATTCACCATAGTATAATAGCGTGTACTACTGTCTACTGCTTATAAAAAAAAAAAAATGGAACTGAATGGCGATTTTATGTATAATAACAAATTGATACGCACAATCGTACTGTACCTAACTATACTGATATAAAATAAATTGTAGTTTTATAAATACAAAATGCATTTTTGTAATAAAATACATTTAGGTAGTGACTTGTAGATGAGTTTGTAAAAAATGAATTCAAAATTAGTGGACTAGGTATAGAATATTTAGCCAATTTATCACAGAATATATTGTACAATTTGTCTGTATAAAATATTGTGAATTGCATGAGTTCATTCCCTAACAAATATGATGACTCACCCGGACATTATTGTTAACTCATTTTTACATAAATAGATCTTCATTTTAGATTCTGAATGGAGCGAAGATGCTAGTGTTCTTATAATAGAATGTATATATATTTTTTTTTTTTTTATGTATACACTATATTTATAGAAAAACTTATCCAAAAGTTTCAACCAGCTACTTTTTTAATCACAACTTTTCTCATTTAGGTATTTTTAGATCATTTTTTGAAATTCTCAGTAGTTTTTCCGAAATTCGGTAAATACTTCGTAAATTTTAACGAAAACGGTTTTAAAACTTTTTTTTTAATCCTAACTTTATGATAATTGAAATAAAGATAGATAATAATATGGATAATATTTTGGTGAAAGAAAATTTTTAAAATGTAAATTTAAATTTAGAAAAAAATTTCTAACACTTTTTCACATCGAAACATTTTTTGTCTGTTCTCAGTTTAATAGTAGGAATAAAGCTGACAGAGTAAAAAATGTACTTTTGTGTAGTAATAATAAATTTTATAATTTTTAAATAAAATTGTCTTGTATAAACTGAAGATCCACTCAGAATTATTTTATTAAAGAAATGATTTATCATTTATTTAAAATTCAATAAATCCACCAAGAGCATCCATTCGAGAAGCAAAGTAGTAAAGAATACTCATGGTACGATATAAGTCTGGCTTTTTATTTTTGCTTGATTTCACACAAATTTTAATTAATAAGAACACCTACTATGACTCACAATTTTAACTTTAAACAATATAATATACACCATGTATAATTAGATAATGAATACAAGAAACTGCGTTTTCTATGATTTGGTATCATTTTCAGGTTTAAGCGTTTTTTTTTTTTTTTCTAAGCATATTTTACCAGTTCTTAATATAGAGCACTGAGAGAATTTTAAGATTTGATTAGTGCATATAAGCATAATATCATTTTAAAGACTTAAAAAAAGAACATAAAAATTCATTCTATTGATATAAACATTTATTATTCATCAAAATCCATAACTGTATGACATTAATACGACATTGGAAACTATTCCGCCGGTTTTCGCGAAATATTAATTTATGTACGTATACACTACACGTATTATTACATAGTACAGCCTACCTGGCGAGTTTGTAGGCAAAAAAAATGTATAAGCAAACGGTTAAGTTGATTTACATAAGCGTTACACGCACCAACGTATTTAGTCCAAGAACGAATAACGAATATTCCTGTATACACAAGGTGTCTCACTGTTTGCGTCCTGGACTGCTAGTCAATTACTTTTTTGTGTCAATTTTTTTTATAAACAATTTTATGAAATATTAAATAAGTAAAAAATAAAAAAGTAATATTTTTTCTGAGTATTGTATTAGAAATTTTTTTATATTTAAGTTTTTTCATATTAAAAATGAATTTATTTCTTACCATTGTTAGGTTAATGTTGTTTTAAATAATTCACAAAAAAATGAACAAGAAAAAAAAAATGTTATTGACCTTACACGCACCTTGTATAAAATATACTCGCGGCGTATGAATGTATATATGTACATATTATATATAGATACACAATAGAGCGCGAAATTGTAATTACGTTATTTTAATTTTGTGTTTTTGTATTTTATTACTATTTATTTATTATTATATATGTATATATATATATATTTTTTTTTTTTTTGGAGGGAAACGTACGAGACGTGGCCATTGGACTCTAAAATCCGTTCCCCCCGCCCGCGCGTCGGGCCGCGCCCAGACGGCCGCCGTCGGCGGTGGGGCGGGGGCCGGGTCGGCCGCTCGGGCACCGTCGGCGCTCAATCCGCGGTGGGGATACGAAGGGTTTCCTGCTTTTCGAATTTTACATTTCAGTGTCACCTGGCCACCGCACCGGCACCGCCACCCGACACGACCGACGCACACGCGCGCCGCCGTCGCGAGATGAGTGAAAAAAAAAAAAAAAAAAAGAAAAAGAAATAGATAATAATAATAATAAAAATTAAAAAAAAATAATAATAATAATAATAATAATAACGCAACACGCACGGGAGATACCCACTCGTCGCGCCGTCGTCGTCGTCGTCGTCGCTGCCGCCACCACCGCCGCGGCCGCCGTGTAATAATCGCTGCCGCCGCCGCCGTCGTTGTCGTCCGTCGTCCGTCGTCGCAGTCGTACCGCCGCCGCCGCGCACACGAGCGTCATCGTTTTACCACTCTCGCGAGTAATAACAACGACAGGAGGAATCGCCGTAAAGCTCGGCGCGCGCGCCACAGCCCCCTGCCCACGACACGCAAGCGGGGGAGACGGATTTTTTATTTTTTTTCAAAAGTGTTTTTTTTTTATTATTATTATTTTTTTTTTTTTTTTTTTTTTATATTACGTGTTTATGCCGTAACTTGCATAAAAAATATTGTGATAAGACGGAATTTTGCTCAAATCAGCGCCGCCGGTGCCGAGCGACCGACCACGCGCGCCCCCCCACAAGCGCGACATGTCGTCTACGGATAACGGCTTCGACAGTGGTGCGTCGACAGTTCGTCTCGCGAATTTTCACGGATTCTCGGTTATTTTTTTTATGTTTTTACGCGTTTGAGTCTGTGAGTGAGTGAGTGACGCGCTCATTAACGCCGTTCTCGCCTAACACCTGTATATATTAATTTTGACATTTACGAACGTTTTTTTTTTTTTTTTCTATATTTGTTATTATTTATTTTAGTTTAAACATTTTTTTTTTTTTTTTTTTGCGGTAAACCGTAATAAAATTTCACTGTTAAAATTGTCATTGTTTGTGCAAGTGTCGCGGACGCAGGACGTGTGCGTGATTGCTGCAGTACACCTCGATCGGCTTCTATTGTAAGTAAAATCATATCATTATTATAGTTCTGAAATTTCACTTTTATTTCTTGTTTCCCCAAAATACGTCAATCGGCTTTCCACGCGTTGGGCACATATGCGTATAGTACCGTTGACCGTGGAAATGTGTCGTAGTCGTTAATAAAATTTTTTTTTTTTTTCAAAATTTGTTTAAGTATTTTACGAAAATTCAGCATTTATAAGAAATTCTATTAATTTATTTTTTGTCATAAAATTACTATTAATAAAAAATATGTCATCGCATTCGAGAAATTCCCGTCAATATCCGTTTAAGTTCGCTCCGCAATATCATAGTTACTGTGTCACAAAAAAAAATTAAATCAAGAATTATTAAGTAGTTTCGCATTTACGTCACAATTAGCGGTTCTCCCTCAAAATATCTAACTTACAAACGCGCGCGCGTCTCACATACCCTTTTTTTTTTTTAATCGGAGGAAAACAGTTATTTTCATACTTACGATATACGAAAAATTTTCTTTTGAGTATGTACATCATATATGTATGTGCATTTATTTGGGCGTTTATGGAGTACACGAAACGATAAAAAACAAATAATATTTAATAACGTTATTAAAATTTGAAGCAATTATTTTGGCAATCGCAATATTCTAGGAATCGAAGTCAATTATTTTCTATCTGATAATAATTATTTTTAAGTGGCACCTAATTATTTGCATAACGAGAAAATTCGTTTAATTTCGAAAATTTAGTCTTATCTGGATGTGAAGTGGCATCCATAAAAAAAAATTATGATAAATTCACGTAAGCCTGTAAAAAAGAACGAAGAAAAAATAAGACTAGTTGACCTAAACCAATTATCACACCTCGTTATCTAACGATTTTTTTTTTTTTATTCTAATTTTATTAATTCATTCCCCTTCCCTCCCCGTTTGATATCATTTTCAACGTAACCAAGTAAAAAGCTCTACATTGATTAAAACGCTTGTTATTACTATTTTTTTTTTTTATCAACTGTGTGTTCTTCTATAATCTATACATCACATATTGTAGAATTTTTTTTCGTTTAATTTCCACTTTTTTTAATTTAATTTCCCTATTACAAAAATATTTAATTTATACTAAACGAGTAACATGTTTTACTTATAATTAACATTTTACGTACCTACTGAAGTAGAAATGTTGTCAGAATATTTTTTTTTACACAACTTAGTTTTATGTTATAAAATAATTCGTCAATTATATTTATTTCGATTTTTACTAAATCCAAATTTTTTGAGATGATATATTATAAATAAATGAAAATTTTCGAAAAATATGGTGAAATTGGATTGTGATCGTTCAATATTGTAATCGTCAATGTTTCATAAATTGTACGCAGCAATTTTTTTAAATATTTTGGTGACATCGGAAATGGAACACGGTATCTAGGAAATGCTAGCCCGCTATTTTTTTTTCTGTCTTTCAATTTCGTAATAGTGCTTACAAATGCAATTATTTCGTCTAGAATTTCAACATTTTTTTTTTTTTGGTTTCCGGAAAGAAGTCTGTCTCACCTGTACACAGGAAGCCATTGAAAGTAAACATTCTAGCTACCTGTGCCAAATTGAAATATTTAATTTTTGTTGCGAATTTGCACGTAGGAAAATAAGACCTGAAGACGCATATTAATGCGACAAAATACTAATAACGAAATTCCATTTATTTCACATTTTATATTTTATTACCTTATCTTTTTTATTTATAATTGAATAACATTTGTTACAGGACTTATGTCAAATAAAATCTATTTTCTCTTTATCATTCAAATTTTTAATGATATTACTTTATACAATATATATACATATATCGTAAGAAAACTGGTAAAAAAGGAAACATAATATGTGTAGTTGATTTACACGTGGTCATTAAAAATGACAAATTTAATACTCCTCTCGTTTTTGAGTTCAACATTATCGTCAAGATCCATCTAATAAAAATCAGTTTTACAACCTCCGCGTTCATTTTATACTGCACGTACGTATTATTATATTGTGTTAGGTATGCATATCTGACTTGCCATCCGAAATAAAAGCGTATTGGCAAGTCGTCCATGCCCTTTGCCTTTGATAGGTTTTTTTCAATAAAAGTAACTTCACTGACGCTAAAACGATTCTTTTGATACAAATATATATATATATATATATATGTATAGAAATTTTTTATATACATTTATTTCAAGAAGGACAATATTTTTCTTGAGGGTAAAACGTTAAAAAAAAAAGCGTCAAATAAGCCTAAACATAAATTATAGGCCAAATGTTTGATGGCTTTTAGCCGGGAGCTACGCAGTGGGCCGCGCGGTCACATGTTTTTTTTTATCTCTTCAGTCGTAGTCGAAAAGGTGCAGCATCGAATAAAAAAATAGATCGTCGTCGTTTATCACTTAAATATATGTGTTTTACTACTTTACTCAAAAACGAAATCGAATTGTTTGTCTTCACTTGCGTTTATTTTGTTTACCAGTATTTTCGTCCGAGTACACACACACACATTATATTATACGTGTGTATAATAATAATAATTATAGGTATACGTGAAAAGGTATCCAATCCACGTGTAAGTGTAAAGGATACATCACGCCGGATATAGGAGTGTCTCGCTACTGTTTGTTTTCCACCGTGTGTGTACTCAATGCTCAGTCAAGGTTTGTCAAATATTAAAGGCGCGAACCGTGTTCATTTCTTATTTTTAGCTAATTACGATTTTTTTATTTATTTAACTTAAATTACCACTCTATATCGATGCACATATTATTAGAAACAAACGTGTATGTGATTCAAAAACTAGTCTAATATTTTACAACCATACAAATAATTTTGATATCGTGCTATAATAACCGACCGACATGATTTTGAATTCGATTATACAATATAAAATTAGATTTTTCATCTTTCACCATGCGCTGTATTGTAAATATAAATATTCAAGTACTAATCTTTTCATTACACTCGGAATTGTTCATATTATAAAAGACCAGAGATAATCTTTTTTTTATTATTTATATTTGTCACCCAATATTAATTGCTCAATAAAAGCGCACCGCAAGCCCCGCCACTGCCGCCCAAGTGATACGATAATGGGGCCTTATTACTTTTTGACCAAGTAATAATTAACTGTATAGTATTATTCCAAAACTATAAAACTCGTGTGTACATTTTAACTGCTCGAAATCATTTTTATCGGGATCTATTACGTGCTCGAGACATTATATTTTATATAGTCCCCGGGAACCATAAAAATTATAAAATTCAATTAAAATAATAAAATCATGCTGGAGTCGTAAACCATCCGATACACGGACTAATGGCATACGGAGTTGCAGAACCGTGATAATATATTATTTACCATCTGTCTTGTCTAAACATAATATCTCCGCGGGATTGACTTCAATTATTGAGATTTCAATAATTCCGAATAACGCGCGCCAAGTGAGAATTTGGCAATTATTCTGACTGCACAGTGGAAAGTTATACAGAATTGGCAGCTTGACAATGACAGTTTACATTTTTATTAATCCTGTAAATTATCTTGGTAATTCCATTAAATTCCATCAATACGTTTTATATATTATTATGTTTGCCGCTCGTATTCGCGAGTGCAAAGTATACTAACAATCGCAAAAAAAACAAAAATATCAATAAACGCGTTCATCCTTTCGAGAATGCTTTTTATTATATTATGCGCATTGAAAAATACTAAATAATTTTAAAACTCAGTGCATTACTGTTGACATAATGATATATTGAATTAAAACCGTTAAATTCCGAACATAAATGTGCCGGATAGCCATGTGTATCTAGAACAAAGGGAGTACTGCAAAAGCACAAATTGACATTTATGTCAAATCAATAGAGGCGGCGGATAAGGAAACGAAACAGAGAAATTATGTCCCGTGACAATAAAACGTATCTCCCAGTGAATAGCGACTGCCGACCGAGGAATATAACATAAATTATACTACCTTCGGCCACTGATCGAATAATGGCGTTTATGCAGGTATATATAAAGTTTAAGGGTTCGTCCGGTAGCGTCATTCCGAATCTCGCGTATACACGTATGTCATAATATGTATATGTAATAATAATAATATATGTGCTGCAGTGAATTAAAGAGTTTATTATTATTTTTCCTTTCCCCCCCCCCGCCGCACCCAACCATACAGTTTTTGCGAGCGAAATTCGCAATTTTTATCATTCGAATTCTCCGCGAACCAAACGAGCCAACGCGGAATTTATATTATTGCTGTAGTCCATTTATATTAAAAAACAAGCAATAAAAATGCACGGGAAAAACAATTTTCCGTGGAAATCAAAAGTCGTATACGCCATTGCGAGTGAGTTTCTCGACGGGGAGGGAAAAATACAATATATATATATATATATATAGGTATATTATTTACAGTGCTTGTAATATACGTTTATTACCGGAATCCAGTCGACCCAGTTCCTGCGGCCGGGAATATGGGAGTGGCCCCGCGTAATAAAATTTAAAAAAGAAAATAATAATCATCTATCAACTATTAAAATTTATATACATTATTATTATTGTTTTTAATGCTGAAACGGTTGAAAAATGGACAAGCACCCGGATTTATATCAAAAATCGCTGCCGGCCATTTTGGTGTTTTTTCTGAGCATAATTTGTATTTATATAATATATATGTATATGTAACGTATATATTATGTATATACAACCTAAATGAGAGGAATCGTTTTTATTTATTTTTATTATTATTATTATTATTTTTATTTTTTTACTGTCTGCCGGCACGCAATCAACCGACTGAATTGGCCGAATAAATAAATATCAAAAATAAAAAAAAAACAGCGCTAATGTACGAAACGTCGAAAAAGAGCGGCTAAGAACAAACAAAGACATAATTCACACACAGACACTACGCATGGAAACCATAAACCTTTATTTTGGTCGAAAAATCTTGTGTATATATATGTGGTGTGTCTGTGTGTTTATCCTGTTATATGGATATTTTTTACTCGACGCGAGCCATGGGGTAATTATTATTATTATTATTTTATATACATTTATATAATATTTTTTTGTTTAATTAATATTTTCCCTCGTAGTCTTGCGCGTATTTCTGCCGACGCATTATTATTACACACACGCACACACGTGCACACGAGCTCGGGCGCACACACACATCACACAAGCAGCCATATGGTTCTTCGTATATATACATACATACATATCCGCCGCCGTACACACAATGAATATTTTCTGTTCTCCGACGAGTCCGTTTCGTTACGTAGCTAGGCATCAGAGTCACTCGTGATCGCGTACTCGCACAAAATAATGAATCTCTACTATGATCATCTTTGAGCGCGTGCTTTCGGGATGACATGTATTTAATAATATACAAACGCTTGTGACATAAAAAAAAATAAAAAAAATAGGTGAAGAAGAAGAATACAGAAAAACATTGTTTTTTTCATTTTCTTTAAGTCGAAAATACGGATGCAGTTCATTGTATCACGATGACCACAACGGAGCCAGAAACGTCCGGCGCCGGTTATAGTTTTTTATTTGTTCTACTGAAAATCTTTGGGTTTTATACCCGAAAACGGACTCGAACGACGATAATGCGTGTTTACGATAATATATATACCTACGCGTCGACGGAGGCGGTTTTATTATAATTTTTTATTTTTTTTTTTTTTTTAACCATTTAGCGATTGCGTGGTTTTCTCGCTCAGTTCGTATAAACCGTTCTTTTCCACGAACTCGCGCGCCGCGCCGCAAATCTCCTCCGACTCGCACCCCCATCGATAAAACACCGCAGCCACCGCCGCCGTTGACGCCCGATACAAAACGAACACTGTACACTTTACGACCTCGACAACGGTAGGTACGACTGTGTAAGAATATCATTAACGTTTTCTCTCTATCTTTCCCGCCCGTGTTTCCCATTCACACAATATACCATTCGCGTTTGTTGGTACATAATACATATAATATGTCGTCATATATAATACAAAAAATAATAATTATCGTTGGGCCATAGTATTGATGATAATATCTTAATCATCTTTTTTTTTAAAAAATCAATCGTGATAGCGATTTTGTTGGTTAACATCAGATTTCAATTTGGAGACAGAACACGGGTCGTTTTAAAAACAGTGAAAATTATGTACAGAATAATAAATGATTCCCAGATTTGTAGGAAATAGAACGTTTTGGTGATATTTTTTTTCTCTTATATTAATTACTCGGAGAAGTATGTAATCAAGTCTTACAAAAGTAGCAAAATTTTTTGTTTTAAATTTATCGGACCGCTTGAATCTATGAAGATTACTCATAGGCGGAACTAAGTTTGTGCGTTAAAATTCGATATACTGCAGTGCTCTTATTATATTATAATTCAAAATTCGTTTTCAATTATTTAAGAAATTAGAATTGCTTACATTGGGTACAGTCAATAATACAAAACACAGATATTCTTTTGAGCATTTTAATGTTTTCTGGTATCAATTATTGTGATAAGTATAATATAATGTCTGCGGGTAAAGTTTTACTTTTCGCGAGACATCGAGACAAATTTCGACTTTTAATCGCAAAACAAAAAATAAAACAGGAAAATATCATTGCGAATTCTTCGCTTCACTCAGAATATAAAACATCACGTCGATCGAAACCTCGTTCTATAATAATATATTATGAGTACCTATACTAGTACAATGTTCGCTTACGAATAATATAAGCGAATGATAGTCCCTGAGCATTATACGTTTCTACCGCGTGCGCGCGCATATTTCACCGCAAATTTTTCCCTAAATAATTACGCGCGTAGCTGTATGTATCATTACGCGGTGAAAGAATTAAACGATTCGCGCGCGCGCAAAATCGTCGGGTAACGCGGTTCATATTGGGGTTTTCTGCAGTGCACCGCTGCACACTGTAAAATAATAATAATAATAATAATAATAATAATAATACGAGTGTAACGTCAATTATTAATGATCACGTCTGTAAACCGCGAAAATAAGAGAACGCCAAAAAACCCTAAAACGCGAAAAGAACGAGTGTCTCCTCGTTAAAAAAAAAAAAAAACGCGCACACGCATATATCGTTGTCGTCGACCGTTCGTAAAACGGGGTGGTCGTTGAAAAAAGGAAAAACATAATGTCCGTTGAACTCGAACAAAACGTATTTAATAATAATAATACGCCGGTTCCGTCTGTCGGCGAACGCGCCGCTGCTGCTGCGGCAAAAACCGGTACGGCGTGTGTCTGGAATGGGAGCAGTTCGGATTAGCATATACGCGATACACTTATAAACGAGTAAAAATGTGAATTAATACTTTGTTTTATTGTGCGCTTTTAAAACCGGGTATTATGCGTATAAAACACTATTTTATACGCGCCATGTATCTCTGTTTTTTTGTGTTTTGTACTTTATTATTATTATTCCGTTCCTATAACCGAATACAATATAAAAAATAAAAAAATAATAATAAAATATCGATAAATAATAGTGATAATAATACACGCGCGCTCGCGAGAAACGGAACGATCGCGCGCGCACGGGAGGAAAAACGGGGAAAAAATCGCAATCGTCGTTCGCGCATTTTTATACATAACATATTTTGCGTGCAGTAATGCCGGTCGTACATCAATTATACACACAAACGCGCGCGCACGCGTACATTACAATATATATATATCCATTGTATGCGCTTTTTATTGCAACTCTGTGTCCGAGTGTTGAGTATGATAATGTACGTGCGTGAGAGCGTATATTACAGACGGATATACGTATATACACACACATACAAAACCGACCACCCCATAGAGCGGTTTTGATTTTATTTATTTTTAAACAAAATTAATTTCCGTTTAGATTAAAAAATTTTCCAGACGTATAAACAAATTACATATATATATAACACGCCGAGAGTCTCTGTCCTTCGTCCCTGACTTTTTCCTAGTACTCGACCGCCATAAAATAAAATAAAATAAAATAAAAAAATAAAATAAAAACCGAGGAAAAACTTTTTCGGATCAATACTGAAAAGCAGTTTAAACACACAACAAAGACTGCAACATTTCTTTTTTTCTTCCTTTTATTTTTTTTTTTCTTTTCGCCATTTCTTTTTCCCAGCAGACGAATACATTACCGTCTGCGAAAAACCGATAACGTCGAGACTTTTACGACATTTACCCGTGTAAAAGTACAGTTTTTATCGTCAAAACTTATAGAAACCCGAAAATGATTGCGTCACAATCGTTGTCGTCGTCGGGAGGTTGGGGTGCGGTAACCGTGATGTGACGGGGGGGTAAGGGGAGGGGGTGCGAAACACGTCGTCTTGACGTACGTATACGGGAGACGACCACTAAGACGACGAACACGCGCGCGCGGTCAGTGAATTGATTTCGGTGCACCTCTCCTTTTTTTTTTTTTTTTATTTTATTTATTTCATTTCGCTACCGCGAGTCGCCCCGTAAAACGATCGAGGACGACTGACCCACATAATTATATATATGTATATAACGTGCGCGTCGATTCACGCTCGTCTCGGGCACACGGTATTTTTTTTTTATTTTTTAATTTCACATAAAACCAGTTCGATTCTGTCGGAATCATTATATTTTATCAAAACCTCCTTCGCTATTTTATACGCTCGCACGTATATATCATATTATTTATAATATGCATATAATATTATCACCTCACGTCCGCCGGCCGGTTAAACTGGACTAGTTTTCGCGTGATCGCGATACAGATAGGTTCCACGCCAATACCGCGCTGACCATACACTGTGTTTTCCGTTTTTATTATTTAATTTGAATTTTTTTTTTTCTTTTATTTCGAAAAAAAAAAATAAACCGTAAAACGCCCCGAGTTCGAATCCAACAAATCGGATACGCACACACTGTGTAATTTCGCCAATTTCTTCCTACTTTTTAATCTGCGCGCAGATAACAACAAAATACAATATCCTCCTTGCCTAGTACACGTTACGCAGCATGTACATACAATATATTATTATTATTGTATTATTATTACACACTGTGCGTCGTTATTTTATGCAAACGTTGCGGTCGCCCGTTTCGCGGTGGCGGCGATGCGTGCAAACCGCTCATCAGTCTAGTGCTCCGGTTGTCAGAAGTGTTCTAACCGCAAACGAAAATACCAACCGATGTCGTGTACACGTATTATATTATTATTATAGAGGTACACCGAGGCAATGGATATCTAATTTTTATTTCGTCTCGCGTTATCGTCTATCCCCCTCCCCCCGAACCTTCCTACCTGGAATACCCTACCCACGTTTATTATCATTATTATTATTACTTACAGACGCGTCGTGTGCGCGTTTCTACGTATACCAGTGTGTGTGTGTGTGTGTGTAAGTATTTTTCTATTTTTTTATTCGAACGTGATTTTCACCTTTTGTCACATTTGTGCTGCGGCAGCAGCGCGGACCGAGAATACGGCGGTGTGCCGTGCCGGCCGGCCCGCACAAAAGGAGCAATTAACGTATAATTAATATTGTTTCACGCTGAGAACCACTTGATCGCTCGACGGAACAAAAAGATTGTATACAGTTTTTTGTGAGTGCGTCTGTGTGTGTGTGTGTGTGTGTGATGTGATGTGATTATTATCTCTTTCCTCCACCTCCCCTCTCTCTCTCTCTCTCTCTCTATTTCTCTGAACCTATTGTAAGAGCGCCAGGAATACTGATCATTTCGTATATGCACGCGTTTACTATACAGTATATACATATACACAAATGTACATATTATAATATAAATATATAGGTAGTAAAAGAACAGAGGAAAAAAAATCTTGCGCGTACATATTATATACGTATGTGGTACGCATACGTGGCCGCGCCTATAAAACGTGTTAATGGATGTATATTATTTTGACCCCCGCCCTCCTCCCCTTCCCATCAAACAACCCCCCCCGCGCGTACCGTGCACCGTCGTTGTCATAATAGTAATCCACAAAAGGTTAAAACGCAGAGACGGTTATTTTCGTTCCGACGCGCAATGATTATTATGTTATTTAAAATTTTTTTTTTCCCTTTCGTCTACCTTTTAAATACACCCGGTGTGGGGTACACGGGGACGAAGATACATAAATATCACATCTAATATTCTGATATTATCACTGTCATTGTTGTGGCGTGCAAGAGATCATCTTTGGGGACCGCAGACGATAATAGGGAATGATGGAGAAACGTCGAGACGTTAAATAATCGTATGAAAAACTCGAAAATTGATGTAATATCCTTGAAGAAAAAGAAGATTTGCTGATTTCGTTGGAATTTATATGTCGCGAAAATAAAAAAATGACCAAAAATAACAGGTGAAATTAAATCCTCGTTTTATAAAATCTGGTTAACGGGTTTTTTCTCCTTCATAATAGTTCATGTAAAAATGTATTTAATCATACTGTCAAGGAAAATGTAATATTAAATCGTGTCAAAAAGCATTTTCGCGGTGGAGGCGACCATTTTCACCTTAATTTAATTTCTGACCACAGTCTAGACGGGCACTTTCCGCTGCAGTGGTCTTATTATAATATTATTATGCGTAAATGCAGTCAGACAATATAATATGGATAGCGTATTGCGGGACTGGGTACATGTGTACGGTATAAGTACACCATGTCGATAAAAAGCCTTTGACGTTTTTACGACGTATAATTATATCGTCTCGCCGACGGCAATAATCACGGCGTTCATTTATTATATCGTGCAGCGCACACGTTATACGCTTTCGCGGAAACTCTGAGTATCTCGTTCTTTGGCGATGAGCACGGATTTTTGGAAAAACCGGTTTTATATCCTCTCTCGGTGGTTGACACCCGATTCCGTTGCGTAGCCATTTGACCAGAATTTATCACCACACGACGAATTCGTAATAATAATATGTCCACTGCACGAACATATAATATTAGTATTATAAAATAATACGTCGTATCAGACAAATAACAAATTCAATAATAATATCATTTTACAATAAAATAATGTGAAATTATAATAATTGTTATTACTTATTACCAACGGCTGCGAACAACCGCTCTACGAGCTAATAAAGAGACAATAATGTCTAATACCAAAAGAAAGACACTCGAACTGCTCTAATCAAATATAATACTAAACATTTTGAAGTAGCAGAGTTCTCAATTGATATATATTTTAGCGTTTTCTTGATGATAATATCACGTTTATATAGGTACCGACGTTTTAAGGTAAACTGCTGTGATTAACCTAGTACTTGATGTGTACGTATGATGGAGGGAGGTAATTGAATAGAATCGCTCTTCTTTGACAAGTTTTTAGTCCACCTAGTTAGCATGAAATTCAATAAAATATAATATTTTTTAGAAAACGAACACAGACATGTTACAATATTATTATTGGAGTACAGTTTTGATTAGCCCATATTGCCATCTCAAGTTCTCCACGTGTAGAATATAAAAAAAGGCATTTTAGTTTATTATAGTATGACGTGTAGAAAAAGATTATAGCAATGGTTCCCAAAGTGTGCATCGCGATGACCTATGGGCACCGAAAATACTTTACAGGGGTACAGTGATTAAAAATAAATTTTATTATGATCATTTTTTTGTCCTTACAATACTAGAGGATGTGTCGTTAAGATAATGAAAGGATACTAAATCCCTTCTTAGTTCAATAGACATAAGCTTATCTTTAGCTGATTACAAATATTTGATTGACATCAAATGTTAAAATCTTCCTTCAAGAGCAATTAGTGCATAGAATTCGGATTTCATTTTATTTTATAATTATTTCATAATTTTATTTTTAAACTAACTGCATTACAATTACAGCTAACTGTAAATGAATACTCTGCATCGCAGATAAATTACAATACCTGTAATAAAATCATATTAATTTTGTTAATGCACGTAAACACCCCTTATATTCCGTATATCACATAATATTATATGCCAAATACCTACAATTACGATTATAGACTGTGTGAGGTATACTTGTGAACGAGATTACCTAGAATGAGCCATGTAGACTCACAATCTAATCCACATACTTTTTATCAGAAGGATTTTATGTATAATCATTTTATTTAATTATTTTTATAAAATTAATCACACACAAGTATATTAAACTATAAAGTTAATTCAAACTGATTCTTTCATGTGAGTAATTTAGTAAGCATAAATCCATATATCCACTTAAACTAATTTAGTAGCACCTAACCATTCTAAACGAAAAATACTTAGTTATCATATACAAATATAATACTTAAAACGTTTAATCCTAAAAAGATTTATATTCTAAGAAAAAAAATCGATTTAAAATAATTATGGTTATAAGTGTTTTTCTTTCACTTAAAGTTAAAAGTAATTATTAAGTGTTCCACAAAATATAAATTTATCGATAATATAATAATCAATTTTTCAACATTATTAATAATTTACATCTGTTTTATTCAAGGAGTGGTTCAATAAATTTAATCAAAATTACATAATTTATTGGTTATATACTCAATGAAATATATATAACACATGACCTATATAAATATAGAGTATGCCTACAACTTCTGTAAGAATAAAAAAAATTTAAGTAGAATTATAACTGAAAACATAAAAAAAATCATACAACCCTGCGTCAGCATTAAATGTTGTCCTTGGATACGTGGGTTTGCAAAGTTATTAAATTATTTAATAAATTGAGTATAACTATTATTAATCGCCTTCGTAGCACAAAATACAAAAAAGCAAGACATCTTCGCACGGTAGGTTTCACTCGACTATGGTGAATTTTAAAGAAACGATAAATAACTTTTTCAATAAAACGATTCTTACAAGAGTCTCTAAAATTATACACAGACCTAAACACAAAAATATTTGTCACTTTAAAAAAAAAGTGTTCAAAATGTAATGCCTAATATAAAAAACTGTATAAAAAAAACAGAGAACAGAAAAATCAATTTTTTTTATGAGAAAAAAGTGTTTGAAATTTTTTTTAATTTCGCATACTAAAAATTATCTTTTGCTAAAATATTATTTATATAATTGTCTATTGATGTTTAAAATTCAATTAAGTTTGGATTAAAAGAGAGTTTTTGTCAAAATTTGGGTATTTTTTTCAATTTTTGGGAGAAAATATTAAGAATTTCGAAAAATGGCCTCTTATTGAAATACCGTTTGGAGCCAAATTCTGATGTCAAAAGTTTTTGATTTCCGTACGGAAATATGTTAACAGAAATAATAAATAAAAAATACCGTTTGATAAAAATATTTATGTATGAAATATAAATATGTATTACTATGTATAAATAAACGTGTATTTAATCTTGCTCTGTCTTTAGGATACTATAATATAGTTGATAGTTAACATTTTACCTGAATGTTAAACAGCTATTACGTTAAACATTTAATATGTCAACATTTCTTTTGATTGTTTATTTAACTGACCTCGTAGATGAGCCGAAAAATTTCTAGTGACAAATCAAAATCTTTGGTTTTGCCTATCCAAAATGCACTTATAGTTTATACCTTATAATGGTGAAACCAAGAGAAGTGTTTAGAAATCTCGCCCTTCTTTTATGTCTAGTGTTTACACGGTAATGCATTTTATATGAATATTAAATTTGTCACCAAAATATGGTTATATCTTGAGTAGATCCCAAAAGGCTGTAGGACATGAAAAATTCTATCTTCATCCCTACTAAAAAAAAAAAAAAAAAAAAAAAAAAAAAATAAAAACAAACCATAATAATATACTGCGTCATCCCATTGTCGCCTACAAGATTCGAGTAGTAGCACCTTGCCCCCAAACCCCGCGGCGGAGAATTTGAAGTGTCACGGCGGTGCAACTTCTACTTTTATACACTTGCAGCATCTCCCACTATGCATCGTAACCGTGTACCGTTTGTTATTAGTAATATTACGATTAAACAGTAGCGAATACCGTAATAATAAATTATTATCACCACATGGTGACGATGTTGTACAATAATAATAATAATAATAATAATAACAGTAACGGAAGAAAAAACCCGTCGTGTGCGCGCGCAATAATTGACCACGTGGACGACGAGAGACACGGACCGGCGTAAACGGACCGTGAATGAATCAACCGGTTCTCCCCGCGGGTTACGATCCTCTCCGCGACCTCCCGCCCCCTCCACCCGTCCGTCTACGACACCCTCGTCTCCGGGGAACACACACACACACACAGACGGACGAACCGTCGCCGACGCTACACAGACACAGACGCCGGACACAGCCCTCGTCCGGCACGTGACACTGAGCTCGCGCCGCTCGACCGTCCGTGCCACCGCCGCCGAACGCTCTCCGCTGTATTTAAACTGTGTTTAAAGTGCCGCCGACACAGCAGAATAGCTGATACGTCACGATTTAAATATTTTGTATTATGGTTATTGATTGTATTATTATGTAAGCCAAAGATTTTACCCGCATAAATGTTACATACACGCGATCGACTCCGTTCGTTTTCCTGTTCGCCAAGTATACGAGACCCGCGGCCCTCGATCCCTGGATTTATTTCAAAAAAAGCAAATAAAAATAAACGAAAAAAGCCCCAAGTTAAAGAAATAAGGCGTTTAAGTAAATTTTGATGATTTTTTTGTTGAGGAAATAAAGGAGGAGGGTAATTAATATTTTTACGGCCCACACTGCACTATTCTCAAATATTTTGGCCCATTTATTATTTTGAATTTGACATGCCTACTCTGTACGTACGCGTGGACCACCGGCGATGATCCGAGAATTATGTTTTCTTGTTTTTAAATTTATTGTTATTATTATTAATATTTTCTCCCTTCCACCACCACCACCACCACCGATGCCCGTCCGAATCGAGATCACGAGTTACGTAGTAGGTATTGTTATGATGCTAATGGAGTTTATGCCGAACGCGCTCCTCGATAATTGTTCGATTACAATATTAAAAAGCCGGACATACTTCGCACGATGGGTGTTCTTCACACGACGGATGGGATTCTCTTGACGAGTGTATTTAATTTTAAAGAAACGATAAATCATTTCTTCAATAAAACGATTCTGAACGAGGGAAGTTAATAATATAAAAAATAAATGAGAAAAAAAATGTTAGAAAAATGTCCAAAATTTTTTTTTCACATTTTCAAAATTTTCTTGCACTAAAATCTTTTATATTGGATTTTCTATCTATGTTTAATTTTTCATAAAACTCTGATTAAAAAATGATGGTTTTCGAGTCATTTTCGTCAAATTTTGGGTAGTTTTTTCCAAAAAAAAACATTGAAGAATTGATAAATTCAAAAAATGACCTCTCTCAAGTACAATCTAGAGGCGAATCGGGTTTTAAAAAGTTATTCGTCGAAACTTTTGGACAAGTATTTCTATACGAAATTTGTAAACAGAAAAAAATAAATGAATAAACATCATTGTAAAAACAGCTTCTTCACTTCATTCAGAATCTAAAAATATGATTGTAAAAACACTAGCTTCATCATTTCGTTCAGAATATAAAAAAAAATACATTTGATTATTTTGCTTTGGGTCTCCGAAATCGAAAGAAAATGCCCAAAATAGGTTGTACCATAAAAAATTTGGGAACCTCTGCACTATATAGTAATACGTTGGCCGTAAACCGTCATCGGCACATATCGAACACTGTAATAATGATATACACACACACACACACACACATCATAATATATTATATGATATTATATACTTCAATTTTTACAATGTAGTAAACGTGTTTTTTTTTTTTTTTTTTTGGTGCAACGCTATAACAACGTGGTTTTTCACTTTTATATATTTATTGTCACCCCACCCCCCCCCCGTTTCGCCGATCGGTCGAACGTAAATCAAGGTCTTAATTGTAATACTGTATATCACTTGATCCACTGTACACACGGATTCGACACTTTCTCGCCCATACATTACATATATATATATATATGTATATAAATATTTATCTATTTATTTATTTAACAATACACACACACACACACACACACAGTAATACGATACTTGTGTATGTATTTGTGTTTAAAACTATAATATGTTTACACAGTATATTGTTATAATATGTCACTGCTGATCGTGTGTGGCGGTTTTATCTAAAGCCACACACACACACACTACATTGTTATACTTAAAAACGGTTGAAATATACGTTTAAACGAGGTTTACAAACACTTACAGTTTAACTTACTCACGCACACGTTATTATTATTATTATTATTATATGCAATTTCGCAAAAAATTGGTTTGAACTTATATTTTTCGATTACTCAGATACGATCGTAATCGCGAGTATTTTTCAAAACCGATACGTAAACCAGTGGGAGGGGGGGACACGTTAAGGACATGAAGCCCACCTTGTTGTCCGCATTTTTTTTGTGAAAGATTAAAAGATTCAATTAAATTAGTAGGTTTGTCGCAAAGTTTAGATTCTGAACGAAGTGAAGAAGCTAGTGTTTTTACAATGATTTTTATTTTATTTTCTGTGTACAGCTTTCCGTATGAAAACACTAGTCCCGAAATTTCGATCAACAACTTTTTGAAACCGAATTTGCCTCTAGATGGTACTTTAGAAAGGCCATTTTTTGAATTTCTCAATTCTTCAATTTTTTTTTTGAAAAATTTACCCAAAATTTGTTGAAAACGACTCAGAAACCATCATTTTTTGATCCGAACTATATGAAAATTTAAATATAGATAGAAAATAATATAAAAATGATTTTAGCGCAAGAAAATTTTAAAAAAAATTTGGACATTTTTCTAACATTTATTTTTTATATTATTAACTTTCTTCGTTCAGAATCGTTTTATTGAAGAAATGATTTATCGTTTCTTTAAAATTCAATACACCCGTCGGCCGTCAAGAGAATCCCA
>JAIPRM010002211.1:0-31887 GCA_025469315.1 Stegophylla sp. TES_Ste_2020 | reverse complement strand
GTATTTAATTTTATAGAAACGATAAATCATTTCTTCAGTAAAACGATTCTGAACGAAGGGAGTTAATAATATAAGAAAAAAAAAAATGTTCGAAAAATGTCCAAAATTTTTTTTCACATTTTCAACATTTTCTTGCGCTAAAATCTTTTTTATTTCTATGTTTCTTTTGTTTTCTCTTTTGTTTCTATGTTTAAATTTTCATAAAATTCTGATCAAAAAATGATGGTTTTCGAGTCGTTTTTGTCAAATTTTGGGTAGTTTTTTCCAAAAAAAACTTTGAAGATTTGAGAAATTCAAAAAATGACCTCTCTAATGTGCAATCTAGAGGCGAATCGGATTTCAAAAAGTTATTGATCGAAACTTTTGAACAAGTATTTCTATACGAAAAGTTGTACACAGAAAAAAAAAATAAAAAAATAAATAAATAAATAAACATCATTGTAAAATCACTAGACCTAACCAAGAGTATCTGATCCGAGGACCCAAGAATATCCGTGGTGCGAAGTATGTCCGGCTTTCTTGTCTATACTTATTATTTTCTTATTATTCATCAATATTAATCGGTTACATATAAGAATCATGAAGTTCAAGCGATTTTAATGTACGATATTATATAAATAATAATTTTTTTGAAAGATCTAATAAGTAAGTTTGTGTCTATTCCAAAAATGTTGTTTATTTGGCAATTACATCAATAATTCAGAAACGCAAAACGAACATTTTTATAAAAAAAATAATAGGTATTATCTTACACAATGCAGTATCGTTCCGCCACACGCGTCAATAATACAGAAAAATAAATGAAATAAATAAGCTAACGGCAGATGCTTTCGGGATAGTAAACATTTAATTGGCAACCATATAATGAACAATGGCACAGACACATTACGTACATGTTAACTCAAACACGGTATATTTAAAAAGAAACATAATATTTTTAATTTATTATAAAATTATATCATATCAAAAATGCTGACCATACGTTACATGTAAATCGAATAACAAAATCAGTGATGACGACTAGCTTAGTTTATTTACGTGAACAATTTAAATTGAATTTATACTTATATTTTTTCTACTGGAAACCAATTTAAAATAAAATGGACCTTTTCAGAAACCACAGCAATTGTACTCCAAGCATAACATATAAACCAAAGAAAAGTCTACTACTATTCTCAACAACAGAGACTAAAATATCTAAATTTTTGTACTACACATTTTGTACTAATACATATTGCCTATATTTTCGATCTTTGTCTACTAAATTTTTTACTTCATTAAAATACTTTAATTACACGTATGACACCCCTCCCCCTCCCTCCCTAAAAAAAGAACACTAATAAATACAATTTTGAAATAATATACTTAAAAATTTCTAAAATTTGATAAGGTTGGTCTATAAATTTGCATAAACTATTATGAGTATAATATTATGTATCTAATAAAATTATTAATTAATAATTTATTTTAATAATTTTCAAATCCATTTCATTTCACGCAAAACAAATATTGCGATAAAAAATTAAATATCAGTTGTTACAATGCGATCCGTACACATTTTTTCATTTTGCACTACACACACACACACACACACACACACACACACACAATATTTCGTACTACACATTATTTTAATCTTTGTTCAACAGTATAAAAGCCAATAACATTTTGCACTTCAAAACCGTCCAAGTAGTTATGTAAATAAAAAAATTAAAATACCTATCAACAACATATCTTATTCGTTATTCAACAACATTTATTAAAACAAAATTTGACAATTAAAAATTATATTCTAAAAAGCTCAAATTAAAAAACGGATTTGATTATAGACAATCCAAAAACCGAAAACATAGCCAATATGCCAATATGAATAATACCATAAATGCGACCATATTTAGTAGCACAGAGTAAAAACTGTGTGACATATGCGATATATTATATTATATGGGACTCGTAAATACGTTAGGTTCCGTGAATTGGAAAGATGTACTCTCAACGCTAACTATATTTCGCTCGGTTGCTTTGATGCAAAAATAATGTAGTTTAGAAGGATCAAGTTATATTGCAAAAACGTATAAAAATGACTTCAAAAAGCGCAATTCGAATAAAAAGACAACTTTACAAAAAATATTATTTAGTCAAATCTTTCCTCGATCATTTGTCTTTTCAAATGACCGTTGTTTTTTTTGTAAAAAATTATTTGACATAGATGTCGAGTGTGTAGAATTTTGAAAGAAACGTTAAATAATTTCTTCAATAAGACGATTCTGAACCAAAAAAGTTAATAATATAAAGAACAATTACAATCGTCATTTTCAACACACCCACCAAGAGTATCTGACCCGAAGAGCGAAGAATATCCGTGATGCGAAGTACGTTCTGCTTTCTTGTCTATACATTACTCTGTTTCACTTTTTTTTTTATCTAATATTAGTCCTTAATACTCAAATTTTTGTAGAATACAAAAATTATGATTCGAATTTCGATTTTAATACATCGAAATTCACAAAAAAATAACCTGAATTATCGAACACATAATCAATTAAATATTATTTTCAAACTTGAAAAATCGTAGAATATGAACGGATTAACGTTTATTAGAGATTTAAGTACCCATTTTTTTTTTTTCTAAACTGAAGTAGTATAAAATTTCGTATCAAAATTTGTGTCCTAAAAGAAAATGATTATACGTTATTGGTGTAGTAATGTGTGTATTTTTTTAAAATTGTTAAAAATTATTAACAAATTAAGAAAAGTTATCGTACTTGTCAAATCGTATTGGGTATGGCCAGTTGCGTATTACTATTGTGTGTAGGCGGGGGAAAAAATAATACCACTTGCACGTTATTCATTTTGTTCGTAACAATGACGGTGGTAATAATAATAACAATAAATGCAACATAACTAGTTACTTTTCTCTGTCTACGTACAACGTTAGATATATTATAATATATAAGTGAGAGTATGTTTGAGTATTCAGCTAATAATATCAAGAATTCAAAATTTTATTAAATTAAATCTCATAGTATATAACTTTCTCCCGTATCTGTATTTCTCTATTGTTGATAATTATTGATATTTTCAAGTTTTTAAGATTATAGTCCTATTATTTTCGGAATCATGGCAATATTATTAAAATCAATTTTATGAAAATTTTGATTAAGACAATTTTTCTTTGTCATGGAAATTTCGGAGAAGTATTGAGAATTTTGAAAATTAACCTCTTGAGTTAGTACCATCTGGGTGTGATATCTGACCAAAAATGTTACTATAATGTGAAACTTGAACAAATATTTCTAAACGAAAAAGTGTTTGAATAAAAATAATAATACATTAAAAATTAAAATAAATAAACAAAAATCATTATAAAACCATATGTTCTTTTGTTCCACTCAGAATCTAAAACTGGATGCCTGACAACAAAGTTTAATCGAATAATCAATAGAATCCGAATATATTATTCAACTTTTGATTACGTGGTTTTGTGACCAGGGTTAAGGGTAGGATGGTGGTTATAACACCCATTCAACAATTTGTTTTTTTTTTTTAATTTCTCAGTTGGCCGTTTAAGAAAAAAAATCGAACGTATTGGCTTGGCCAACTGATTTCTAAATAATTATGAAATTGGACTACTTAACCGGAATTATTTGAAGAATAATGTTTTGTAATTTCCAACGCGATAATAATGATTTGTGAATAAATGCAAGTTTTAAGCAGTAATAATTAAGCGTGATCGTCTGTTACGGCAATTATTGATCATCTGTTACATAGCTGATATTCCCACTATTCCCAGTGCTCGAATTGAGAGAGGGGAATCGAGGTCAAAGGAGTGTCCCCCTTCTTTTTGCGTCAAAAAATAAATGAGATTTCTACGAACTTAAATTTTAATTCTATAACTTACATTTTTGCTAATCTATTGATTTTGGTGTGTACTTCTTTTTGTACGTCTCTTATCACGATTTCGGGTAGGTAATGAAATACACCATCAAAATAATATTTCGTTCAACCCTTATTCAAATCCGACATTACTTCTGTTCGGCGCTAAAAATTTGAAAGAGATAATTTTTTAAAATTCACAATATAATGGGAAAAACTATAGGAAATTAACAATAAATACATTTTTTCCTAGGCCGGTCGGCGGCGGCGGTAATGCAAGCGGCCCCAGTCGGTAAACTGGAACTCGGGCGTCGCATTCACGCTAATCCGCTGGATCGCGTTGTTGTACTCGCCACACGCAATGTCCTTCTTTTAGTGGTCTTGTTGAAATTCCATAAAGAATTATTTAAAGTTAGATTTATAAAAAACTGATTTTTTTCATCTGAAACAACGATTTTTTCCAGTCATAACTTTATAACCATTTTTTAATTCAAATTGCTCTTTACAATTATTACTTTTAACAAAACATTTTCCTTTAATATTCATTTCACTGCTATTGTTATAAAATTCGTTTTAAAATAAAAAATATAAAAATACCACTGCACACGAGTACAGTATACATTATTCTTTAAAAATTCGTAAGTAAGTAAATGTATGCTACTTAAAAATAAATTATTATTGGGTATTACTGAGGCTCAGCTCAGAATCGTTTTTAAAGATTTATTTTTTCTTTAAAATTCAAAATACTCACCAAATATATCCCACCCGAGGTGACAATAATTGTGGATGAACCTATGCTATGAATTACACCCGGCTTTTTTAGTAATTAATAATTTTTATTTTAGAACTGCGCAACAATTTGAACAATACACATCGAAAATAAAACGATTCAATACGTTCGGGCGTACGCTAACCTTCCACTTCGAAATATTTTAAATTTTTTTATACCAATAATTTTTAATAAATTTACAAGATCGGTTCCATATTTTGTAAGTATTTGATACAAAGGAATTCAAAAAATACTACAGTGAGCTGTAGAAAGGGTTTAGACACAGAGTGAAAATTAAATTTAGCAAAAATTAAAAAAAAACTTAGACTATTTTTGTACGTTAGGTCCAAAAATAATCAAAATATCCCTTCTCACTGACACAATTCCCTTTACAAAATATAGTATTCTGAAAATGTATTTTGGTAAACCGGAGATGACTCCAAAAATATGGATTCAAAAACATGATATATCCGTTTTTTTTTTTTTTTTAAATGCCATACTTTGAAAACGGTTGGCGATTAAAAAGGACGTAGTGATAATTCTGGGATCTAATATGCAAAAGAATGGATTAAAAATGTTTGATATTGTGAAAAAAAAATAAATGTTGTAGATAGTTAATATTTCACCAGCGGCATAGCTATAATTTCTTTAGTGGGTATGCCCAAAACAATAGAATACCTCAAATAATAATAATATTATATTATTATTATTATGTAAATCAAAATTTAATTTTTAACCGTGGTAAAATGTAAGCTATTATAGTCACATGTTATGTTAAAAATAAAAACCGACTTCAATTTATACGCATTATATTTCAAATTATAACTACCTATTTTCTAATTAATTTACATAATTTTATATACAATATAAATTTAATGAGAAATATTGATTAATTTGTAATTTCAAATTTTTTTTTCTTGGTGGCTGTGGTTATACATATATATATATATATATATATATATATATTACATGATATTGCGTACGGTGTTGTAAAAAAACTTCAAAAACTCGCGACACATCAGTTTAAAACCATTGTATTGTACGGACGTCATAATATAATATTGTTATAATAAACGTTTTAAATTAACGTATATACGACAGATGTTATGCCGGCACTTGTTTTCTGTTTTATTTACCGATTCTTCGACACCGATATTATTACAAAAAAAAAAAAAAAAAAAATGTACGAGTCTACGGTTATATTGAATAAATGGATTTTTCGTCGTTTGAATTTGCATTAAAATCGTATTCTAATGTGCCCTACTGTGTACTCATAAAGAATACACGTGTAGTAATATTCCAATAAATATTTTCAAATCTCCGAATTATTTTTAATTCAGCGATGCTCCCAATAAATTTATTGCGAGTATCCCAAACACATTTTAGCAAATTCAATGAAAATCTTAAGCTTACTAAAAAAAAAAAAAAATAATAAAAAAAGTTATCTTTCATACGGTTCGTTTCCGTGATCCACCGAAATCATTGTATTTTGTTTTTTTTTTTTTTTTTTTTTTTGATGTTCCATTTCTCCGGTTTCTTTTATATGACCTGTAATTATACATCAAACATAATATATTGTTTTCACTCTAGTGTAGTTATGTCACTTTGATTTACGAATTTTCTAGTCAAGGCCGTAGCCAGCCTGACATTTCGGGAGGGGTTTAGATTATAAAGACGTATTTTGACTAAATAAATTAGGACAAAAAAAATCTCAACAAAATCTGTTTGCCATAGTAATAATTACATTATCATGAAGTTTATGCGATTTTATAATAAATAATATTATTTATTATTATGATTGCTATATAATTTTATTTATTTTGATTTAAAAATAAATTTCAGGGGGGGGGTTTGAACCTTGAAACCCCTTCCCTGGCTACGGCCTTGTTTCTAGTATACCATTGCGCTCATCCGGCTCTAACCTCCAATGAACTAACCTACTCGAAATACATTTTTATTTTAATCGTTATCCATTCGGGGTTGTTTTGCACGACAAGCCAAGGGATATTTTTACCCTACTAAGGTGAAGCCAAAAAGAAAGGGTTATGATTTTTACAGTCCATGTATGCACGTGTGTATGATTGTATAGCGTCTAAACTGTTCAACCGATTTCGATGAATAAGGTGTCAATCGATTTGGTATTGTAGTCCAGTTTTAATTATGTAATGGGTACGAAATAGGCATCGCCCTCTAGCGGTGAAGCGTGCAAGTATTACGGCTTGAACTATGTGTAATTAGTCCGGCCGTGTCTTTTTGTTGTCGCATCACAGGTTAAAACGGAAAATATTAAAGTAAAATTTAAGTTTAAAATACTGTAACCCAACTACGGGAGGGGGGGACACTAAAAGATAAAAAACAAGGTAGGTACTGTTTGATACTATCGTAAAAATTAATTCGTAAGATATATTTACTTAAATATATTAACAAAGATTTTTTTCTGGTTCTTATCTGATTTAGCACTCTCTTATGCTTGATGAATTAGAAATTTTTATTAAAAAAATGCTCTATTTTCATTAAAATTATTATATTTAGGAGATACCCTTACCTAAGGGTCAACTGTTTTAACATTGTACCCAACTTTCCATTTTTATGGTCTTTAAACGAGCGCTGACTCATGTTATTAACTAAATTTTGTAAAAATTGAAGTCTGTTTATCTCTTTGGACTTCGTTATAGTAATTTTGAGATTTTAAAATTTTTCCGTACAAAAATATAACATATTATTCGATTTTTAACGATGTATAAAGTATAGAAAAAAAATCCGGACATACTTCGCACCACGGATATTCTTCGCTCTTCGGGCCAGATACTCTTGATGGGTGTGTTGAAAATGACGTCTATTAATGTTCTTTATATCATAAACTTCTTTCGTTCAGAATTGTCTTATTGGAGAATAGATTTATTGTTTCTTTAAAATTTTACACGCCCACCATGGGTATAATAATTAACTCTAAAAGTTTTAAGTAAAACTGAAGCTACATTCAAAATGGTTTTATAATACTTTACACACTTACTAAGTCCTACACGAAGAGTAAAGAGTACCCATTATTATACTATATTATAATATTTATATATTATATTATACTCTTATTATGTCTGGCTATTTAATATGTTTGGTTCGTACTTACGAATTATTAGTTTTTGCAGTCATAATAATATTATTAGTATTACGTTTGAAAATTTTAAATATTTGGCTATTCTTAATATTCAAAAAAACACCATTTTCACGAAGTCAACGGCAACCAATTACGTAAAAAAATATATTTGTTTTTCTATGCAGTTTTTAAATGCTTTGTCTTAAAAATTACAATTTTAGATTCAGTGTATGACCGTTGACAATATTTTTTTTGTAAAAAAAAAGAAAATGGAAAGCGTTTATGTAAAAAGTTGATTTAGAACTTTTTATTATCAGTAATAACTTATTATTATATAGGAAAAAATTATGCAACGTGATGGAAATATCACCAGTTACAAAGTCCATCAAGGGCCAAAGACTTTAATGGCTAAGCCACATAATCAAAAAAAGGAAAAAAAGCGAAACAGTGGAATGGCATTAGAATGAAAACTACGTGGAAGAAGATCGCTAAGAAAAACATCCAGGAAAAGAAGGATCGATGCGGTAAAAGAAGTTGTTAAAATCTTATAGTAGTTGAAGACTGGAGAGAGGCATTAAAAGATACAAACAGATGGTTCAAGTGGTAAAACATTTGGAAAACATAAAACAGGAAACAATAAAATATAGGTTTTAACCAGTGTTCAGTACCAGAACAAGGTTTTCGAGTCAGAATTGAAATACGATTTGTTACGTGCTAAATATTTTATTTATATTTCAAAGAGAACTCGATTTCTTATATAGTTATTATTATAACGCTATAGTAATAGGTAAGTCTCTTAAATTGTAAAACCATATTCGAACGAGGTGAACATGAGGCTCGGGCCCGTTTTAAGCGTATTTACTTTTGATGATGTCGTAGGCTCGTTCGGCAATCATGATGCAAGGTACGTGACTGTAAGCGCTGGGGATCATCGGCAGCACGGACCGCCCAATCACGCGCAAATTGGAAATGCCGATGACGTTCAAGTCGGTGTCGACGACCGCGTTCGGGTCGGTCGGCAGTCCCATTCGACACGACCCAGCAGTGCTCGACGTGGTTGACATCATGTATTTCAACAGACACGTCCAGTGTTCATCGGTTTTCTCGTCATACTTAGCGCACCCGTCCAGGTCGATGCCTTCAAGTCTCGCGTCCACCAATGACATTCCGTCGGACCGCTCAATCGCACTTAACATCCGGATGGCCTCGAGGAAACTATTGACGTCACGAGCGTCCGTTAACATGTTGGCCATTACCACAGGGTGGTCGAACGGGTCTCTGCTGTGCAACAGCACTTTGCCCGTGCTCTTCGGGCTGATCAGCGCTATGGAGAACACGGAAATGGCCCGTTCGTAGTTCAGTTTCGCGTATTCATTCAGAAGCGTGTCGCTGAAACCGAACATGGACTTCAGCTGGCACAGTTTTGACGCGTCGTTCTGCGGCACATAGAACTGGTGCACCTCAACGTCGGCGAACGCGGATCCGGACATACCGGTGTTCAAGAACGCGCCGAAGCTCAGCCCTTTGGGCGAGGCCAACGGTCCGTCGTTTCTGGCCAAATATTTGAATGCCACCTCCTCGTCCGTCTGATTGTAAACGATTGATTTTTCGTACGACATAACGAAACCGGTAAACACCGGAGTGACGAGCAAGTTTTCACCGACTTTCAGGTCTTTGATCAATGGCACGTCCATTTCGGACAAGTGTTTCTTGGGCCCGACACCTGAGTTCAACAGTATCTGAGCGGAACCCACTGTACCGGCACACAGCAGAACTTCCACGCGCGATTTCAGCGTCAGCGTCTGACCGAATCTCGTTGTCACTTCCACCCCGATCGCCTTCATGGTGGTCTGGTCGATCACGACCTTCCGAACCTGGGTATACTTCATCACCCTGATGTTCAACCGACCGAAAACCGGGGTCAAATACGCTTTGGCCGTGTTAATACTTCGGCCGTGTTTCACCGTGCCCTGCATCTCGACGAATCCTTCCTCAATGTCTCGGTCGTTGATGTCGGTCTGTTTTTTGTAACCTATTTGCTCGAAACTGGCGCACACCAGTTTTTCCAACACGTTCACCTGGGACTTGCGGAACTTGCTGACCGGTATCAGTCCACACGTCCCGTAAATGTCTCCGGTCGTAGTAGTGGTGTTCGTTGTCGTCGTGGTCTTTGTTATCGTAGTTTTGCCGGATCGGATTTTCTCCACTTTCTTGAAGTAAGTCTCGGTCGTGTTGTACGACCAACCGGTCAAGCCCATTTCCACCAGTGAATCGTACATCTTCTCGCTGCCCCTGACATACAGTTGAGCACTCGTTGTGCTGCTACCGCCAAGCGCTTTGCCCTTATGCAGTTTCATGTTACCGGTGATGCCAAAACCGGTGGTGCTGTCCGGCTCGATCGCGTACTGCCAGTCCATCGGACTGTTCAATGCCCGATCCCACAAACCTGGGACCTGGGTCACAGGGAACGCGTCTCCACCGGCTTCAATCACCAGTATCTTCCACGCAGGATTTTCGGACAGCTTATTAGCCAACACGCAACCGGCGTTACCACCGCCCACAATGATGAAGTCGTATTCATCGCCATCTACCACGTACCGTGTGACGTCTTGTGGATAGATCACGTCGTCCATTAACTTATAACGTTGGTAATCGAGCTGAGTGAGCACTTCTCCAATGATGTCCACCACGTTTAGACCAGTGTCGAACCGGAACTTCTGGAACGTGTTCAGATACTCGTACACGGACACCGTGTCGTCTATTGGAATGTAGTCGTCGTCATATTCATCGATCTCCGTATCATCTTCGTCGATATCGGTATTCGTCACCTGAGTCGTTGCACTGCCTCTTGTCTCCGTCTTCGTGTAACCATTATCATCGACATCGGTCACTCCCAAACTCCTCTGTTGCACGTTCGTCGTCGTGTAATCATCACCATCGACGTCGGTCACGCCCAAACTCCTCTGCTGCACGTTCGTC
Source organism: Stegophylla sp. TES_Ste_2020 (assembly GCA_025469315.1). Classification (NCBI taxonomy): domain Eukaryota; kingdom Metazoa; phylum Arthropoda; class Insecta; order Hemiptera; family Aphididae; genus Stegophylla; species Stegophylla sp. TES_Ste_2020. The sequence continues at coordinate 21,169 of JAIPRM010002211.1, read as the reverse complement.
GTTGTATAACCAGTACCACCGACTTTGGTCGTTCTCAAGCTTCTCTGCTGCACGTTTGATTTAGTGTAATCAGTACCATCGACGTCGCTCACGTCCAAGTTTCTTCGCTGCACCGTCTGCTTTTTAACCGTTCCAGAACAACCCTTTTTAACCATTACTGTGTTGGTGCCGGAAGACCTTGTCGTATAAACATCGTCCTTTTCTCCTGAATAATCGTTATTTACTTCGTAGGTATTCTGGTCGTGTAAGTTACGCCTGGTGATCTGGTGTTTGTTGAGAGCTCCGTATCTAGTGTCATAGTCCACGTAAGAATTTGGCTGGTTCGAACTGTCATAATTCAGCGTATTGGTCGATACCCGCATTACGTCATCGTCGTCGTTGGTACCGGTCTGTTGTACGTGTTTTATTGATCGAGTTGTTTGACTGACGCGATTCACTCGGGTTAGATCGTCGTTATCAACAATATTAGTATTGCTCTTCGCCACGTTTACACTGGATATATCGTCATCATTATCAGCATCTACGTTGCTCGTTTTATACTGGTCATAGCGATGAGTAGTCTTAACGTTTCCATAATTGACTGTACCGCCGCCATCGGTTCGAGTCGCGTAATAATCGATATCTCCGCTGTTGTCAACAACCATTTTATTCTGCGTCGATTTGATTTGTTTAGTGTGTTGAACACCACCGGTCTGATGCTTTCTCACGTTGACGCCGCCGTTGTTAGCACCGATGTTGTTGTTTATCGATCTATATTGCTCGGTCCGTTGAGCGACGTTAATGGTCTTCCTGTCACCACCTGGTGCACTGGACTGATAATACACGTCGTCACCCTCGTCGCTGTTTATCGTCGAATACCTATTGATAGTCTGTTGCGAATTCACCGAGGTACTTCCGTAAGGCCTCGAGGCACTTGTATAAGGCCCAGAGGTACTTCCATAAGACCTGAAGGTACTTTGGGTCTGCGATTTTCCGCTCGGGTAATAATATCCGTTTTGGTAGACGACCTTATTGTCTTCCCGAACTCCTGACACATCGTTGTAGTTGATGGCATCGTCGCTGACGATAGATTTACTGACGACGGTGTGTCCGGGATTAGTACCCCACCCCTCCACAGATCTCTGGGAAGACGTAGAATACGTTTCAGTCTGCAGGCCGATCGACGAGGCACTCAAAAGCCCTAGACGGACAGCTTCTTGTTCGGTCAACAGACGAGTAGTGGTGGTGGACACGGTATTCGCAACATATCCTTGCGGTACCGAGAGAAAAACGTTTCCGGTCACGCCCACCGAGGCCGTAGTCGTGCTCGAGCTTGTCGTGGTGGTGCTCTTGCCCTGCAGCAACGACCGTTGGATATCGTTGTAATCCGTGGTAGTGGTCGACGTCGATCTGGTAGCCGTGGGCCTACCACTGACCACTTTGGTCGCGGTAACCGTGGTCCCGCGGACCGATCGGGTCGTGGTGACCGGGGGAACGACAGACCGTCTGGCCGTGACTGTCTTTTTGGTCGTGGTCGTCACCTGTGACTTATTGAGCTTTTGCGACAAGGCACGGCTTTGCACGGAAAGTTGCAATTTCCGCGTCGATTGACTGTCCCTATAGTTCAAGTCTTCGTTACTGTCATCATTGTACTCGGCACTATCCTCCGCCGACGACGGCTGGTCCAGTTTCGTTAGACCAGCTTGAAGTTGTGATATTTTCTCCTCCTTGTTCAACGTGTGGAACTGTCTCGACGACGACCGGAACGTGGTCGAAGATGAGCTGCTTGAACATGAGGCTAATCTTTTCTGTCTCGGTTTGCTCCAATAACACGTGCCATTGCAAAGCCTGAAACAAAATTTTATACTTGCCATTTTTTTTGTTATAAACGATCAATTTTAGATTCAAGAGAATAGGTTTTGAAAAGATATCGTGTTAGATGATTTAGGGTGGAGTTATAGTCAGTTAGGCTAATTGTAGGGATGTTTTACTGTCATCATTCACAACCGATTGTTAAAAGTGTGAAACAATTGGAAAAAAAAACTGTAAACCGATGATTTTTATCAAAAATAGCTCTTGTGCTCGATTGATGAAATTAAAAAACAATCAAGAGATGGCAATCCAAGAATAACTGATTAATCGACCAGAACGACCGATAAATTGAGCTTAATAGTTAAAATAAAACTTTTATTTATCTAAAATAAGACGAAAGATAATTATTTCATTAATTATATAGATAAGATAAAAGAATGTTTAACTATTTATTAAAATATTGCTCAACACTGATTGGGAGTATTAGGACGCAACTTAAAGTTACCCTTATAAATAATAATGATAATGTGTACAATTACAATACTATACTTACAGTATAAAGTACAACATTGAAAAAAATATTATTCCAGGAAATTTACTCAATTAATTATGCTTCCACTTGTGTGTGTAAAAACTAAAAAAAATAGAACTTTTTGTAACATTAACAACTTCTTTTTATCTTGGAAAATTTTAATTAAAATGTGTTATAGATTATCGAACTTATTTTAACATTTACAATCGATTTTTAAATGAAATGATTTTACTTATTTATAATGGAAAATATAAATTTTTTTCAATTTCAATATGCATTTTGAAAACAATTTTATAAGTATTTTATTCTATTTATTTGAATATTACTTTTGAGTGTCATTAAAAAAAATATTTCGATTTTGATATAGGTAACTTTCGATTTTTTTATCTGAATTTTACCGATTTTTATCGATATTTAATATCAATATCGTAATCGATTTCAAGCCCTGTATACGGTATATAATAGTACACTCAATATAGGTTTGAAAAAACAAAATCGTTTTAAACCTTTTTTAAACCAATATTTTATTTGTTTTAAACGATTATTTCAAATTACTAACATGTTTAAAACAGTGTTAAACTTTTCTTTTGTTTAGACACATGATTTAAACTATAAACAGTTTTTTTTTAATATAATTTTTTTTTTTTTTTTTACCACTGAGCAAATACAAATATTAACATTTTATTCTGTCGGATATTAAAAATATAATCACTTATTACATATTCTTAGAATAAAAGCATTTTTTTTTTTTTAATCCAAAATAAAACGCTTTAAACAAAACCAGTTGTTCGTAATACTTTTCAATCCTGAATTAATATTTGTTTATCTGTTCACTTGTATACGTATGACGAATATATATATATATCTTTTGGAATAATTAATATTAATTATATAATAATTTTATATCTAGTAGGTACTATTTTAGAATCTAAGTGGAATGAAAAAATTAGTGATTTTACAATGATGTTTAGCATGGTATGATAAAATGTAGTGCTAAAAATGGGATTGTCTCTTTTTTTAAATTTCACGTCCTCTCATCCCGATAAACTAACATTTTAACAGCTTTTTGGTCAAATAAAATATGATATTTCGATCCTAGAAGGGGAATTCGGTTAAAAGTATTGGAATTTAGAAATTTGACTGAAGAATTGTCGGATTTGTGCGGTCTTACCTGATGGTAGATTAAACTAAATACGAATTGTGAAACGAAATTATTGTATTATCGGGGATATGATTTGAGGACGACGCAACAGGGGGAACAAAATATGTTTTACTGTTCTAAATGGTAAATTGAAAACAATATTAATGTTAATGTGTAATAAACTTGGATATACGCACTTATTAGTATGTACCTAATTATAATTCTAAAAAAAACAATTTTATTCCCTTAGAAGTTATTATGATTTTATGTTTATACAATCGAAATGTATTTAACTCAATTAGTGTATAAAAAGAGGTTACAAATGATTGTAAACATAACATGATGGTAAACCACACTGACCTAATACAAGTCAAAATATATCAATTCATTTTTTCAGTGTTATAAGAAAAAAGAATAATTCATTTTAAAAATATAAAAATTAATAATAATTTTAACTGAAATGGTCCGTTTTCTTTTTATTATTATTATTTTTTTTTTTTACGATAAACACGGTCGCGATCACCCTAATTTAGCATAATAATATGGGACCGGTAGAAAATTTCATTTCACGCAGTAAAGTGGTAATTTTTCAAAATGCTCATTGGTTTTGCTAAGTGCAACGAAAAACTGCCAAAATTAAAATAGGAAAATATACTTAAAACTAAATTTTCATGAAACTCCAAAACTAATAGTGTCACATATTAGGCAATATTATAAAACAGACTAAAAACACTTTCAAAAAAATGTTACTAACTTTTGGACAAATATAAAATTTCGAACATATTTTGTTGTATTTTACCTAATTAAATTTTAAATTTTCAATATCATGAGTTGACAATTGAATACAATCTTAAACAAACTAACAATCCTGAAAAATTTCAAAAGTCGTTTAAAGTTGGAATTTGCAAAAGCCTAGTCATTTATTTCTATCCGTGGTAACATTTTCTTAAATTTCAACTTATTAAATAATTTTTTTATAAGTGTTAAACCTTATAATTACGGCTGCTATTATTGCTTACTATTCATGACATAAAATTCAATTTATTTTTTATGAACTGAAAGAACTTTCTGATAAATTTATTTAATCGTACTCATGTTTTTATTAATAATCAGTCGAGTCAACTTTTTATTAAAAGAGCTTTCCAATTTATAAATACAGCATAATTGATCATTTTCACGAATAATTAAATCAATATGGATTACTATGTTCATTAAATTGGTTAACTCAACACCACGAGTATCCTATACCCGAGGAGCAAAATATGATACCCGTGGTGTGGAGTTTGACCGGTTTTCTTATTGATATATCAATTAAACACGTAAACTAGGAAGTTTATTTTTCGAGAACTAAAATCCCAATGAATTCAGAGAATGTTGTAATTATTATTTATTATTCGTACGATTATGTGTGTTTTCGTGGCATTAAACCGAGATGAGCGAGTTAATCTGATAAACGTAATTTACATTTTATTTCTGACAGTTCATATTCCACAACGTAACGTCAGTAAAACAATTTTCGTTTAATTTTCTTTCCATCTCGCTTATGATATTTATTTAAAACGTTTAAATTACTATATAGTATCCACAAGAAAATAATAATATTATTTTAATTAGAAATGTCTGGGAACGGTCACGAGAGTTCGAGAGAGAAATCAATTAGATTTAAAACGCGGGAGGTTAATCACATTATTGTTAATTATACGACATAAATAAGTATTATTTTTTTTTTCAAAAATAATAATAATAATATTTATAACGATAAAAGTATAATAATTTACTCACTGAATCGCCAAGCCGACGACGATCAAAGAACGGAGCAAATAGCCCATTGTCATTTTCGAGGATGACAATGTTGTACTTAATACACCAGAAACGGCGACGAACCCTTATATACGCGAGCCGTGCGTACTATGGCCGCGTGTGTGGGGGGGGGAGGAGAGGCGCCGAATTAAATGTAATTATTTTAACAGTTGTATGTACGCAAATTTTCGGGTAAACATGTCCGGCAGGAGGCGGGGGATAAAAATCGGGGAAAAAAACAAGATTTACGGGCGTCCGTTGAATTTGCTCAAGTCCGACGAGACATGATTAATGTGTTTATGCTGTCGTGCAATGTGTGTGTGTGTTTACATGTCGCGCACAGTGTTGGTCAAACAAATGTCCGCAACCGGTGGTGTTTGTTTCTGTTTGGCCGTCGTCGCGGACACGCGAAATTCGTGTCGATCGCATGGAAAATTGCGGATATCTATAGTATAAAAAAAAAAAAAAAAAAAAATCGACGTGATTAAAAAAAAAAAAAAATTGATAAATGTTGATCGCGTCAACAGAGTTTTTACCCGAATGTCACTGCTACTACTATAGGTGTACGTGCCAGTTCCGTCGTTGTGATCGTATTGCCTGAACATCGTTTTCGAGGATAGCGCAAAAATATAAAATGTATATTGTATTACCGTTTTAGAAGATGTTGGTGTCGGGATGGTCGAATTGCACTTCTTACCTAAAAAAAAAAAAAAATGGTCGAACTGCACTCGGGTAAAAACGCAGGTAGAGTGGTCGAACTGCACTCGAGTTAAAAGCAAAAAAAAACGACATTGAAAAATACATAAATTTATATGCTCAAAAGCAAATAAATAGGTTAGAGTTTTTAAAATTAATTTGTCATTATTACAAAAATTGATTACAATAAGCAGACAAAAAAAAAATCATAATTATAAATTATAGTAAAAATAATATTTCACGATTTAAAACATATTTTTAAAATTTTATAAATAGTATGTACGTATAATATACATTAACATAATGGTATGTATAAAAAAAAACTCATTTTTAACCACGCCAATGATTAAAATCATTGTCAGTCCTAAGCCTGTAAGTGGGAAGGAAAATGAGTGCAGTTCGACAACTACCTGCCTTTTTACCCGAGTGCAGTTCGACCATTACCTTTTTTCAACCCAAGTGCAATTCGAGTTAAAGAAGTGCAATTCGACCATACCCGTTGTTGTTGTTCAATAAAAATATATTGTAACATAGTCAAGTATTGGGAACTTTTATAGTTGTAACTTTTTATATTATAATAAAATTATAGTTTAAATATACGTAACTTTACATTAAGCTTTCGAGTTCTCAAGTATATTTTTAAATAAAAATGTTTGTAAAAAAAAATTTGTCATAATACGTATTATTGTAATTATGATACCTACATAAAAAATAAAATCTAACATTCTCGTGTTACATTTTATGAATTAATATTATAAATTTAATATAATTTTTAAATTGTAAAAAACTTTACTTTTCTAATTCCTTAACCTGGTTTGTGACTCTGTAAAAGTCTTCCATCTCTCTGGGGTACCGTTGAGACAGACAGCATTTTATAATGTTGGCCATTGGTATCACCTCTCCAATTAGTCATTATTCGGGTTGCCTCTTAATTTTAAAATCAGAATTTGCCCTATATGATACTTTTGGGTGGTCATCAAAATTTCAAAATTTTACACACCCACCTGTGGTGTGTAGTACCGTAGTATATCCGGCTTTTAATTTTTGATATTATATTAATATTCTAATTTATTTATACATTTTTCATATATATATATATATATATATATATTTGTCAATTAGCCACTGGTATACACAATATAATATTACTATGACAACTTATTATGACTGTTTTGTATATATACGAGTATATTTTATATACTTTCAAAACACTAATCGCAAATCAAAGGTACGATTTTTCATTATATTAATTATTAATAATATTAATATTAATTATTCCTAGTTTAAGTTTCATCAAAATTGCGGTTAGGTGCACGTAGGACTATATTTTTACCGAGCTTAAAACACAACCGCGAGCAGCTGACCCCGAGACCTCTCCATAATAAATGTTCATCACATCAAGCCCACTAGATCCATATACGATTCGTATGAGTGCGATGACCGCTGCTAAATAATAATAATAATATTTGAAACGCGTCCGTTTTGAACTAATAATAATTATTTATAGTTTACCTCGTTGGAGTATAAATACGGCGCTCGCAGGCCAGCTAATTAAACATTTTTAATCCCAGTCGTCTTAGACTATCAATAATGAATTTTAAACGTTCATTGTCGGCACATATACCTACCGTTGTCGGGGCCACGAGTTCACATTGTTATTGGCCGTCGATTCTTCTACAGATAAAAAAAAAAAAAAAAAAAAACATCAAAGTGTCGACTCTTTACGTTTAATTATGGAAAAAAAAACGAGTTCGTTTCTGCGCAAAAGCTACCGACTGTCAGTCATGTTTTATAGTAGGTTTAATATTGATAAAATTTGATATTATTCCATTTTAAATAATTCAACCAGGTCGATAACATCATCGAACCAACAATCTACTAAGTACCATAAATTACTCTTTCAGATTCCGAATGGAGCGAAGAAGTTATACTAGATATTCATGGTTAAATAATATTTATTTAGCCATGGTGATATTTATGTTGTAGGCTCGCGACCATACTTAAATTTCAGGGGTCACAAAATTTTAATAACTGTTCCAACCACTCAAAGAAATCAAAAATAATTTTAGTCTTAGTCCTTAGTAGACTTCTTAAAAAATTTCGATAATAACAATCAAGGAATTTAATGACTGTTATTATTCGTCTTATGAAATAGGTTTGTATTTTTATTTATTTATTATTTCATAAATCTTCACAAACCACAAAATACACGTTAATAACGATAAAACATGTATCCTCATACATAATGTGATTTGTTGGTGACAAAATTTGGGGTGGAAATCACTATTAATGTAATCATACTATCGAGTTGCAATTCAAAATTTACTGAATTATTTATTATAATTCGAAAACTTTATTAAATTACTTTCCATGAGATCAGAAAGAGATATTTTTCTTTTTAATTCTCAACAGTTTTTCCAACAATAAAATGTGCCGCCGCCAATTAGATTTTCTTTATATTGATTTCACCGGATTTAGTAATCTAGTCACAACTCCAAAATAAGTAATAATACCAGAATTACGAAATTTTCACCCATTATGAATAATAGCGTTCTACAAACTGAAATATTATTTAAAAAATGCTGATTACTTCTGGGATAAATATACGATTTTGGAAATATTTAAAATATCTCAATTTAGAAAGTTTTACCAAATACAATATTTAACACTAAATCGAGTAGAAATCTAAACTTCGCATTTTATTAATTCAAAAGTTAAAAAATGTCTTAAAACCTATATCGAGTAGTTAACGTATTTTTAAAAATTTCATTATTACGAGACGTAGCATTTCCGATATTCAAAATTTTAGGGTTTGATCGAATGCTACAATGCCCCCCTCCCCGAATTACGTCTCCGAAGTGGTCCCCCGAGAAACCGTACGATCCACTACAGTATTTGGCAGCGTCACATGATATTGTGAATAGTTTAATAACGCGACCGCGGGTTTTGTCGTAGTCATTATTGTGGCGGCCGTTTAACGACGAACGATGCCTCTACCCGTTCCGTATATTATCAGATATCCCGCAGGGTCGTGACGTTCGAAGAACTAGTACGCGGCCCGAGAAAGCCCGCGGCGGTGGTCTTGCGGTTTGACCGACCGACCGGCTTTTGCTTCTCAACTTGAGGTCTGGCTCGTATGACTCACGGTCTTTATTATTAAATTTACACTTGTTCCGTACTTACTAGCATACAAAGGACTAAAACCGCTTCCACGGACATTTTCCCGATAACCAATGCTCGGAAGTTAGTAGAGCCAAAAAAAAATCAAAAATATCCATGAAAAAATGTATTAAATATGCTACAAAATCAAAAATATATTATGTACAATGTACAATGTACACACACACACACACACATATATATATATATCGGTATCTTTATCACATATTATATTATCTAAAATAATAATTTCATACGAATTTATAATTATTTATATTAATAGTCTATAACGACTATGATGTTAAATATCTAACTACGTTAAATAATCAAAAATTAAGTGTTCCTAGGTAGGTTTTTTTTTTAGTCATTATGAAATACGAATAAAAAGAACATAAAAATTGAGGTGTGTGATTAAAGAGCACATAAAAATAGTGAAATATGTACTTTTATCTAAAATTGATGAAATATTTCAAAATTCTAGTGTTTTCACAATGGTGTTTACTTTTATATTCTGAAAGAAGTGGAATGATCTTCTTTCTCATTCTGTAAACACTACTTCGTATAGAAATTTCTCATATTATTGTCTTTCTATATTTAATTTTTTTTAAAGTTTATATTAAAAAAATATATTTTCCGAGTCGTTTATGCAAAATTTTGGGTAGTTTTCCAAATGTTGAGAAAACTATCGAGAATTTATAAAAATTACCTTTTAGAAGTACTGTCTAGAATCGAATTTTGGTTCAAAAAGTTGTTGGTCGAAACTTTTTGATAAGTATTTTTATACGATAAAGTGTTTACAGAGAAAAAAAAAGAAAAGACAAACATTATTGTAAAAACACCAGGTTCTTTGCTCCTCTCAGAATTTAATATATGCAACACTTACAACATATGAGCTTTAATGGTAACATTATAATTTAAATAAAATGAAATAATGATGGTAAATTTCTAGTAAATTCATCAAGATCCTTTAATTAAATTTTCATATTCTATAATTTGTTGTTTCTATTGTATAATACGTGTTAACTTAAGAAATAACTGGTTTTTTTTTCTAACGAAAATATGGTACAACAACATTTTTAAGTAAAATATATTAAATACATAATATAACCTAATAATATAAATAGCTACCATTGCTTTTATACATTTAATTATGTGCAAGTGCAATTGCATTATTGAATGAAGACATTGAAATCGACACGATGACATTCAAAAAATGATAACTGGTTGAGACAATTTGATGAATTGTTTCAAATTATAATATTTTTAGAGTATAAATCTGTTTTATTCGATATTTGGAAAATGGCAATATTCATTACGAAAATAAATTTCCAACATTAATGACAGATTCATCAAAATCTACTTCACAAACATTAACATCGCATTCATTGCGCGATCATGAAATTTACTGAAGTCATTAAAATAATAAAAACTTGGAAAGAATACTATCTAAATCATATAAACATAGACATCACGAGTGATTACTATGAAACAAACAAAGTATAATCCTAAAACAAATTACTATAGAACAGATAAATTATCGAATTAATATTGATAGAGATTATTAGCAATAATCAATTAACATGATATTTTGTAGCTTATCGTTATTATAATCGTAATTAATATACTGTAATAAATTATTTAAATTCGTTAATTACCATATTATTTGCTAAAATTATTTCTCTTAAAAATATGCGTTTATGCTTTATAATATAATGGCCAAATGTGTGCTGCAAAAATTGTGAAAAAAATTAAAAAAATTATTTGTGCTTTTATGAATGTGGCAAAATCAATAATTTTCAAAACCAAAATTAAAATTATTGCTCATGACGTGTTTTGAATAATATGGTAAAATAAAAAATGTTTGTAAAGATAAGAGATACGATTGATAAGAGCATAAGGCCGTCATCTTGCAGTCGTTCGGCGTTTTCTGTCTCTAGAAACTCGTATGGCTGCATCGTGGCGGGAATCAGGGAATTATTAACCACGCATGCGCGTTATGGGATACATGGAGCGCCCACGATGTTTGATTCAGCGGACTAGGCCGTCCACGTTGGTGTATACCATAGAGTATAAATGGAAGAGTATATTATATTTTCATATACTCTGTGGTGTATACGAGTGACATAGGAAGTGTTGAGCGAATAAAACATATTACAATTAATTTATCTGATCATTATCTATTTAATGGTAAATTGTATGATATTGTGTCAAACATTTGAACAAAATTAATTGCAAAACCTTTACTCTGTCCAAAAATCTTGCAAGGCCAAAACAATCCTTCTGTCAATTTTCTAAGTCATTTAAAGGTAAGTTTTTGAACTTATTCTAACCTTTTTAAGTAATTATAAACACTGAAAAATTATTTTTGGTAGGTACATTAGTTGGTCATTATTAATCTTTAAAAATGAATGATGAATAAATTGTATTAATTATAAGAAGATTCTAAAAACAGAGAGAACATTTTTACAAAAAAAATATTTTCGATAATACTTAGGTATACTGCTAATTACATGTTAACTACATATTAACTTATATATTATAGGTCAATATGTTGTTTAAAAACAGTTATATTTAATGTAGTTTTTTATTTTACTAATAAGTAGCTAATAGGTACATATGAAGTATATTTATTGACTTTGAGTAAAATCATTAATTGAAAAACATAAAATCAAAGGTGTAAGTAATATGTGCATTAAATTTTTTGATTTTTTAAAGGAGAACATTAATTGTATGGAAAAATGTTTGTTGATAAATCGTTATACTCATCGTTCTAGTGGAGTATTTAAGGTTTACGGAGGACCCGGCTTTCTCCTAAGTCTGTATAGTATACAAGCAAGGCTAAATATTATTTGGTGTTTAATCTAGTGGTTAGCCATTGGCAGATTTATGGTTGTGCACTTATGCTACTGTATAGTTTTGGCCAAGTATAAAAAAGCACAAAAAAAAAAAATTTTATCTATTTTTTTATTTAGATAAATCACATTTATCTATTATCTTTATCCTGATAGTATTTTAATTATCTATTCTCAACACGGGTCCCTAGCGCTTTATAGGTGTCAAGTACCATCTAGAACCGAATTCTGATTCAAAAAGTGAAGTGGTCGAAACTTTTGAATAAGTATTTCTATATAGAAAAGTGTTAACAGAACGGGGGGGGGGGTGAAATAAATAGATACCATTGTGAAAAATAATAAGCTTGTTCGCTTTGCTATGCGAAAACCCTAAAATACGCACTAATAACTTTTGATATTGATTTTTTTTTTTAGTATAAAAATTTCTCTTATTTATTTTTTTTCATAATAATAATTATTACGTTACAAAGAAACATGCAAATGATATTATAGTTTCGAGCCTCGTACATCATTGTAGTGTTTTTGTCGCGTTACGCGACGGGTCTCGGTGTAAGAAAATTAGACATAAACGTGGCTGGCTTTTCGCCGAAACACCGACGATGGGACGATGGTATAAATTGTTTTTAATAACGGAAACAAAACAAAAACCGCAGAATCCGTGCGGGACACGTCGTGGCAAGGCGAATTAATTGCGTGCGTCATTAAATGTTCGTCTGCCGAGAGGATTTGCCGGCAAAACGATCGGAATTCTCAGGAGCACGCGAGCAACGCACAAACAGTCGTACAATATTCTGTAATAATACTCTGTGTGTGCACACGCAGTGCACTGCGCGCGGTGGTGACACCTCGCGGTCGCGCTGCAGCCGTGAACATTCCGTGGCCGTAAATAATGTACCACCCCCGCACAGACGCACAGATCGTTGAAAACCAAATTTGGACGGTCAAATTCACGAAACTTTCATTATTATTACATTAGGGTGAGCATATTTGTATATGAAAATATTAGTTAAACGCCGCAACCGTGTCACCGCGGTCAACTCCATTTAGAAAATTCAGAAAGGTCTTTTATGAATATTAATGACAATTTCTGCCATTTGTACGAAACTTGTACCGTAGACACAGGATAGACTGGTGAGATGACTCGTCAATCTAAAAAAATTGAAATGTCTTATCATTTAATTCATTTGTATGAATTTGCAATGTGGGTTTCAACCTTTAATTTTCAAAGATACTCTCATGTGGACTGATGAGACGACTCATCACCCTCCCCTCCACCTATATAAAAAATGGAAATTCGTATGTAAACCATTTGAATGAATTTGTATGATTGGTTTCAATCTTTAATTTCCCGGGTGACCAGGTGAGACATTATTTTTGGCAGAACTAACCTAACCTAAATTCTAAAAATTGTTCGGTTATTTTTATATCTCAACGTGTACTCACAACACAAATTTAAAAAATTTAATTCACTTTTTATTTTATAAACACTTTTTTTTCCCCATTCAAAATTATCAATATTTTTCGAAAATAAGGAAAACCCCATGGAAAATTTAGTAAAAACGGAAAAATATACTATAACTTAACCACCCGAGGAGCGAAAAATACTCGCGTAAACTATGTTCGGCCTTTTTCGTACAATATCCATTTTCAAAATATTCATACACCAAAACATTTCTCATATTATTGTCTATTTATATATTTATATTTCTAAGTTTGGATTAAAAAAAGATACTTGTTAAGGCATGTTTGTTAAATTTTGGGTAATATCTCACAAATTTTGAGAAATCTATTGAGAATTTCGAAAAATGACCTCTTAAAAATACCATCTAGAGGAAAATAGTGATTCAAAAAATTGTTGGTTGTAACTTTTAGACAAGTATTTCTATACAAAAAAGTGTTTACAGAAAAAAAAAAAAACATAATTTAAAAAAAAAATTTGAATTTTATTTTTTTGAACTGACAAAAGAGACAGTCATTATCAGCTACTAATAACCAAAATGAATCCTTTAATAATTACGGTTATGGTTTTTAATTTAAGGTTCTGGTTTCAGTTCCGGTTCCTAAATTTTAAAATTCCAGTTATGGTTCCTGATTTTATGTCTATTCATTAATTATTTGTGTAACCTTGTAAGATGGCTTAGGCCGTAACTCGTAGTCACCATTAAATTTTACACTACTCCGGTGTTTGTGATTTTTTTTTTTTCATTTTTTGTTTATTTCTATTTATAATAGTACCTTTTACTCATACAAAATTTAAAAAAAAAGTTAAAAAAAAAAATCCACTGCATGCATTTGCATACACATATCCCCCTTTGTATTCGGGTGAAACGTGAACGACGGCCCCAGCTGGACTAGGGATAATCGCTTCGGGAAAAATAGTCTCGTCGCCAGCCCCCCTCCCCTCCAGTAGCGAACTCTATGTCCATGACTATTATTCCGTATTACGAAATCATTAACGAGTATAATATAATAATTACAGTGGGTATATGGCGCGCGCGCGCGCGATGTGAAATCATTTATTATTATCATTATTATTACAGTTGACCGCCACCGGATGCTCGTGCCCCCCCCTCCCCCTTCCCCCTCTCCTACGTCACTCCAGCCGTGTTCGCTCTGCAACACACACACACACACACACACACACACATATACCTTTTCCTACCACCGGCCGGCGGCGGCGCGCACCGAGAGAGACGATGCGCAGCGGCGGCGCGGCGGCGTCAGCGGTGGCGGCGACCGATTGTGTCAGTGTTCGCGCGCTCCGTAGCTGGTTTTATTCGGTTCGCGTCGTTCAGTAGCCGTAGTCACGTGCCCCCGTGCGTGCATATTCTTGTCGACTGTCGTGCCGGCGTAGAGCTGCGCAGTTGCTGCGAGTGCGTGACGTGCGGTCCAGCACATATTACAACAATAATAATACAATAAAAACAAAACATCGTGAGTCCAAGCTGAGATACAGTCGTGTCCCGACATATCTGTGTATCGGCGGCGTTCCGGTTCCGGAGAGTTTATTTTTTTTTTTACTTTTAATTTCATTTTTTTTTTTGCCGGCGTTCGACGAGTAAAAATAAACCCACACAGACAATTTTAATCCACCGCGAATCTCGCCCTCGACCTCCTCGACGTTTCACCCGCGATTAATAACCGACGACCACAAACCGCCGCCGTAGCACAACAACGCACACGCGGACCACGACGATGCTGCACGCCAACCACCCCGTAAACCGAGGTGACGACGTGCCCGTAACCGACGTCATGACCGAATCGCGTCCGCAGCAGCGGTCGCCGCCGTCCCGGGCCGGCCGCCGCCGGAACGCCCGCGGTGCCGCGGTCGCGTACAACCCGATGTCGATGTCGCTGCAGCTGGCAGCCATTTTCGTCGCGCTGGTCGTGTCGCAAGTCGTGTCCAACACAGGTATATACCATTACACACATATTATTAAGTATAATAAATAAATATTCGGTTCAGATTTTTTATTTTTTTTTTTTTTTTTGGGGGGGAGGGGGGATAAATCTACCCTCGAGAACAAATTTTACTTTTACTCGGTCGTTTGAACGTAGTAGATTTATTAGCCGTTATGTAAAACAAAACTTTTACAAACTACTGAAAACTATCATAATTAAATGCGCTGAAAATAACGGAAAAAAGTTCTTCTTGGGTACGAGAATTCTATGCTCTTTTATATAAATATATATATTCTCCCGGTGGTTTCAACATAATGTTTATTAGTTATCGATATTTTTCATCATTCAGACTTCAATACAACTTTTGCGAAGTAAATCATTCAAACTCTAATTTATTTTAATTTTATAGTTTGAAGGTACCCCGAGTTTGTAGTAAACAAATATGTTCTCGAATAAAAAATAAAAAAAAAAACATTATCCCAAAGCCTAACTCAAAATAAAAAAGAAAAGAAAAGATTTTTACCTAATACAAAATAATAATTCTAATTTTTCGAAGCTGTTAAGTCGTTGGACAGAATTGTTACGTTTAACTCAATGCCCAAGAATACTCAAGAATACTGTGTGCACATTTTTTTTTGGGAAATCACTGAAAATGTAATATAAATTGTCATGAAGTTTTATGCTTTATCGTCTTGAAGAAAAACCGATGAATTGATGAACAGATATTTTTTTTAACGTATGTACAACTAAAAATGCATGATAATATAATGTCTACAGCAATAATAACTCTATAGTAACTACATTTAACACTATAATATATGCTTTGTACCAATTAAATTACTTTTTGAAGTTTGAAGTAACGTAACAAATAATTATTATGTACATGTATCAATCGCGTTATTGCAAATGGCATAATCATACCACGGTCTGTGGTCCACGGTTAATCTTGAGATTAATAATTTAGGTAGATACTACGTGATAAATTTATTTGTCATCAATAATTTCAGTTTTTGTTGAAAACTTGTTACCTATAGAACTCTAATAATATTGTAAGATGATCACGAGTAATATAAGAATAGTATTGTTTTCAATTACACTGAATAATTTATACATAATACTTGTGATCACAACATGAAAAAACCGAGTTGAGGGTATATACTAGAATCAAATTTGCATGTAAAAAGTACTTGGGCTATCGTATTTAATATTTTAATGTTATATTGAAAACATTCAATAGTATTTCAAGTTTTTCAAAATGAACAAGCTATTTTGGACAATACCACGATTTGCTATTTTGGCTACTCTTGAATACAGAATTTCATATTTTTTTTTAACGAATTACCGAGATTTTTTTGTTACAAATTTGATTTGCGTTGAAATTTTTTTATCCAGATAAAAATAACGTTAATGTGTCACGCTTTTCCTACCCCCGGTAAAAACTGTACTTAGTGGGGGTAGATGCAAGTCTAGCACTATTGTTATAATTAAGTCGATTTTCAGAGCAATTAATTGTCTGTCGAAATTATACTATTGTTTCATTACAATAATATAGTGACAGATGCTAGATCGATTTTTTACAGCATCGTTACGGATTCGAAGCAAGTAGTTATACGATGAAACACGTGAACCATTATAATTACAAATAAGGAAAAAAAAAACGAATATATTACTTTATTTCATTTTGGGCATATGTTTGAACTGTTTGAAGTCACTGAACATTCGTTTTTATTACACGTGAATTTACGGTAACGCATTTATGAAATAAATAAACTAACGGAGATTACGGAACGCTGTATAACCTCGACACTTTCGGATAATTTCGACGTAGAATGTACGTTTTATTGCACTCAGAAAACTTCGCGAGCAGAGCTCGATAATATTGTCCAAATAAATCCATATTTTGTTAAAAATCCAACGTTTGATAATGTATTTTATTCGTCGCCTTTTTTACGGGATTTTCTGTTTCTTTTTCTTTTTCTCTTTTGCATAGCGAAAACTACCGGATAATTCAGAATATCCACTTTCAATGTCTAAGGTTCCGCCGAACGGAACTTTCTGACTTTCTGTGCACAATTAGTGTTCCAAAAAAGGGTCTTTCTGTGTGAAATATAAAACGAGAGTAAAAATGTTAAAAACACACACACACGCTCTATGCGCGTCCTGACCCCTAAACGCTCAATATTTGATTAATTTTTATACGTCG
The DNA here is from genome assembly GCA_025469315.1 of Stegophylla sp. TES_Ste_2020. NCBI lineage: Eukaryota > Metazoa > Arthropoda > Insecta > Hemiptera > Aphididae > Stegophylla > Stegophylla sp. TES_Ste_2020. Next base: position 3,593 of record JAIPRM010002211.1, on the reverse strand, counting down.
ATAAAACGATGCGATGTAACATTCGTTCTGAAAACGACGAAAACGACTGTGCGGGCCAAACAATAATATCGTTAAAATAATGTTTGTATATAAAATGAACTGCAGTGTTTGGGGTTACCCCCTCCCCCCTCCCCCGATGACGCAAAGACGCGAGATGGACAGACACATAACGGTCGGTGCGTTATAATACATCTTATAAATTACCTTTTACACGCTTACAGACACTTAACAAAACCCTAACATATCACTGTTAACCGAACCGATATCTCTCGCCCGGTCGCTCAGAATCCTGAAATAAATTTGCACCGTGCCGACGGCGGCAATATTATCATATTTCCAATGAAACAGAGATTCTCGTAAACGTATGGAATATATTTTATATCCGAGCCCCGAGAGTACTAGACATGGAGTGAAATCAGATATCTGGCGTTTGAATAGGAAATTTGCATCGCAGTCTTTCGACCGTGATTTAATCGTGCAATAAAATAATATTATATATATGTTATTCGATCACATTTCGAATGGATCTGGATTAAATATTTCGAAATAAAATCACCAATTTTATTAACCACTCGTGTTCGTTCTCTCGTTTGTACTTAAATGAACGCATTTAACCGTGTTGTTAAATAATATACACGCGTTAAAGACATAGGTATTAATAATATAATAATATTTTGTTCACTGTAGATTTTCACGAACAATTAAGAAAAGTCTCTGTCGTGATTTTTGCCGTTAACTTAAAAGATGTATCAAATAATTTGGGCTGCCACGTCAGTTTATTAAAAAATTGAAACCAAACGTCAAAAAAGTTTTTCTTCTTCGAAATGGCTTTTAAGTTTATATATTTACTCGATTCCATCGAACGACGGAGATCTAATTATTATTTTTTGCGATATTCAGAAATTGAAAAAGTTTTAATTCGTTTTTAACTACTTACATATATAACCTACGTGTTTACTACTTATTGTGAATTACTTTGAGTAATTTAATTATTGGTTTCAAACCGAATATCCGCACAAATATTGTTCTATAACGTGAAATCGGTTAGTGGTAAACCGCTTGTGATAAATGGTGATTAACTTTTGAAACATTAAAACTCTTCACCGATTCCTTTGAATTATAATTCACATATTATACGTACATACAGTCACGTGTGGTGAAATATGCATTATATAGAATTTCGCCACATCATTATATGCGTTTTAGATTAGTATATTATTGTTGTTTTTGAAAAATGACATAGATTTTTATATTGGACACACGTATCTCATTGTAGTAAAGTTGAACACGACGTGTTGGCTCAAAGTTATAAAATCTACAAAAAAAATTTAAAAAAAGCCATATAAATAATTGCAATTGATTACTATCCTATACGATATAAATGCAAAATGTTGCGAAACCAGAAACGCACGTCATTGGCTTTTAATAATTATTAACGTAAATATCACTTTATATTTGTTCGAAAACGAGGTAGTGTTTTTATTAAATATCTTATAATATTATATACGTTTTTATTTTCTGAACTTTGTTTTTTATTTATTACATTGAGGAATACCCACCACCGAAACGATAAAAAAAAAAAAAATCGAACAGTTGCAGCAGGTAATGTAGGTACGATCTATGTATAATATTATAACTATAACTATAACTATAACTATATAACTAATGTAACTAAGTGCAACAGCTAGTATGATAATAATATGTTACTTTTGTATTGTGTACGTTTATAATATTACAAATGAATATTTATCTTTGCGCGTGTGTAGTGTTATAAACATCATTTTATACATCATGTAAAATGTCCGAGTAACGAGTTGAAGTGTCGGATTAAGCTCTATTGATAATAGTTATAAATACGCCATCTCACAGACATAATAACTCTTAATAAATAAACGAATTTTCATTTGAAACGAACTACCGTGACTACGCGTGTGAGTCATACCGATGCATCAGTGAAAAACCACTAGTTAAGTATTATTATTACCGCTGCTAAATAGAACATATTTTAAATCGCTTCATATCCTTGACGAAGTAAAATCCCTGGGATACTTTTAACTCGCAGGAACGATGGGCTCCAATCCACTTAAACCCCCTTGGATTTTAATTTATCTCTGATTAAAAAAAAAAAAAAAGAAAAATGATTATGAAACGCAACGTTCGCTGCAGTTATGAGACAGCAAATGTGTTACTTATTTATTTATATCTATCGCTCTCCGGTCAAAAGAAAACAAAAAAAATATCTGCACACGAGATAAATCCCAAATCGATATGATGCGTTCATGTTCGTATACGTCATAATATTATGAAAATATTGTCACGTCAACCGTAGCGCGCGAGTAACGCTGCGTGCAGATGAGTTTTTTTAGCATCTTAAAAATAAAAATATTTTGAACGAAAAGTTTTGGAAAATTATTATCGTTTTATTTGTACAAAAAAAAATATTACCTTTGGGCTTTGGCCATTTCACAATGCAAAGAAGTACTAACGCTTTTTTTTTTTTTTTTTTTAATAAAGTGTATAATTTTATTTATTTTTTTTTTTTTTGCGAACAAACGTACTTTGTATTTCACACAGAATAATAAATTGCATTAACTCGCAAAACACTCCAAAAGGAGCTGTAAAATAATTTTGTCAACTTTGTCTGCGTTTGTTTTTTAAATTAGTCATTAACATTCGGAATATCATTCGAATGAATCTTCTTTTTATTCAGTTCATTTCGTTATAATTTTGTATATGCGAATTCCGAACGCGCTCGTTTTATGTAGGCCACACACATTAATAATTTGTCCTGTGACCCCCCCCCCTAAGATAACGGATTTTATTAGTGATCCGGATTTACATGATCCATTCACAATAGGTTTGTCCTGATAAATTATGCTTCGTGCCTATAGAACGCTATTAGTCTAGGAGAAAAAAAAAATGTAATTTTCATTTGATTACCTCATTATTATTATTATTATTATTATTGTCATCACTTTGAATTCGTCTCTTCATTTGCATAGCGTAGCGTGAACTCGGAACGGCACCGAACAAGTGTGTATTTTTTTATAACATTTCTTTTTTTTTTTTTTTTTTTTTTATAAGACCACCAACAAAAATAAGCATTCATTTTTATTTTCGTTTAGTTTATGATAATAATTTATAATATTTAAGTGCCTACGGAAGTTATTAATTGCAGTGACGATTTCGACGAGCACAGCGTGTAATTTTATTCGAAATCGTCACTGCACACAAATACGTTTTTAAATTCTGAGCGGAATGAAGAAGCTAGTGTTTTTAAAATGATGTACATTTTTTAGATTCTGAACGAAGTGAAGAAGCTTATGATTTTACAATGATGTTTATTTTTTTTTATTTTTTTCTTTTCTTTTCTCTTTCTGTAAACACTTTTTCGTATAGAAATACTGGACAAAAAGTTTCGATCAATATCTCTATAGAACCGGAATCATACCCAGATGGTACTTTGAAGAGGTCATTTTTCCAATTTCCCAATACTTTTTCCAAGCGCGGTGAAAATATGTCGAAAAATTAACGAAAAACGGCAAAATTTGCAGTTACCGGCATTTTCGTAAAATTGAAAATTTATTTTTACC
>JAIPRM010002210.1:0-31888 GCA_025469315.1 Stegophylla sp. TES_Ste_2020 | reverse complement strand
TTATTATTTTTAGAATATACTCGAGCTTTTTATACACGAAGTTTTTTATTAAATGCCTCTATAAATTTTGCTACATTTTTCATTAGTTGAATGTAGACAACAAATATAGGTGTACAAAGTCTCTTTAACTTTTTAGTTATATATTTTATATCTTAATCATCGTAATCTTTATTTATTGCAATTTATTTATTTTTAAATCACGTAAAGGTTGACGGTACGGCGCGGCGCCCCTACAACAACAACGAGGCGCCCTAGGGCGCCGCGGCGCACACTTTGGGAACCACTGTCCTACACGAATAACCTTTTTACCTGAATTTAAAATATGGTGTAATCTCTAATAATTCTAAACTTATCGCATCTTACAACACACTTATTAGTTATTACATACTTCGAGTAGGCCATGGTACAATATGATTTCATAAGTTTGGAGATACCGATTTGAAAACAAACGTTTTTAAATTTGTGATTATCATAAAATATAATATATGACTGATTTTTTTTCTTACTTTTATCATAAAAAAAAAAAATTGTATTATAAGTTATGATTAATTGTTTTCTTATTTTTTATTAGGTATATAAAATTTATTATAACGTGAATGTTTTGTTGGTATTTATAAAATATCATAAAATGTAATATATGACTAAGTTTTACTGTACATGATTGATTTTTTTTCTTACTTTAATCATTAAAAAAAATGTATTATAACATGATTTGAATTACTTATTATAACAAGTATAAATACATTGTACATTATTATACAGTGTAGGAGTTAACACTATCTCGTGTAGGAGTTAACACTATCTTGTGTAGGAGACAACACTATCTTGTGTAGGAGACAACACTATGTCCGTGTAGGAGATTACCTACTTTTGTAGGAGTTTACCATCCCCCTTCCCGTATCATACGGGACGTCTGGCAACCCTAAAGGTATGATAGGTGCGAACACCTGTGCTTTCTACATTGTGCACGATCGTGACACGGTGAATGGTGATAATTAGGGCAGAGACTCATAGGAGTTAACGTGTTTTTCAAAAATCATTCAAAACAGCTAAGTAATATAAAATAACACCAGGAGTTGTATTCAATTCTCTTTTTTTTTTATATAAATGCATATTTCGATTATATTTGAATTTTAAGTCACATATTTTTCAATATTTAATTTGAATTTTTTGATATCGAAAAATTTTTCTCTGAATAACTAAAGAGATTAAGTATTATTTGATATTTGATTTGTAACCTTAAAAAGAATAAAGATTAAAAAAATATGTATATATATATTTCATAAATAATAGAAGAAGAATTAATAATACATATTATAATATATAATACAATGCAATTTTTAAATATTTTGAGTTTTTACAATAAAATTAATGTTTTATAAGAAAAATATTTTAGTATTTTTGCATATTTTTAAAGCATATTACGTAAATTTTATAGCATATTTGGTACATTTTTAAAGCATAAATGCATGCATATTTTAAAGTTTTTTTGAGCTATAAGTCCCTAGCCTTGGTGATAATAATAATAACAATAACAGTATTAATTAATAGATCGGAAAAGCCACTATTTAACAGTCGTATCCCGATTCACTGACATTCCGCCGATATTTCATATAATTATACCTACATCGGCGTCGTGCCCGTATGTCTAACCACTTATCATGCTCACCCCCCCCTTTATAATTACTAATTTACTAGTATTCAATAATAAAATGAAAATTTATTTTGCATGAGTTACTTATCCGAGCGCATCAACTCCTCCGTTTCGCTTCATAAATCAAAAATATCCCTCGACAGGGGCGTCGAAACGATTTTTTTGACGTGGGGGCAAAATATTTCAAGCTTTTTTCTAGAGGGCATACGTGTAAAAATATGGGTGTTGCTATTTTGTTGCTAAATCTCTCCCCCTCCCCAAATTTTATAGCACCTATGCCGAGGAAATGTGTACATAAGTATAATTACATTTTTTTCTTACAAATATTTATCAAACAAATACCATTTATTTTCTAATTTCTATGCCTGTGTACATGACCTACAAATAATAGATTATCGCAAAATATGACAATCTACGTTACACTGTAATTGACAATAATGAGTATCAAAATAAAATTTATTTTTCTAGAATGAGAGATAATAAATAAAGTTCATATCTATTTTTCTGTTAACTAATTTGATATTCGATATTTTAAATAAGTAATATATTATATCTGTTAGTACAGATATAATATTATATTACTTGTTGAACAAAATTATAGAATAATATTTAGGTATTGTGAACTAAATGTAAATATAAATAGGCCATGAAGTCGTGGAAGCTCTTGCCCCTACTGCCCCAATTGTTCCTGTGCTCCTGTCCCTCGATTTGTAGTGCAAAATCACCTCGGATAGGTAACTACTCCATTTTGCGTAAATTGGAGTCTTATAAAAATATATATATATAAACATAATATTTATGTAAGTGTATGTATAAAACAAAGCAAAATGGAACGTCGGCGAATCGGGAACGGACCTTTCCGACCGGCTACCGTGTATGCGGGAGACATAGATTCGGTCGGGGACTAGATCCCTACGACATTTTTTGATCACCCCCCCCCAAAAAAAAAAAAAATATGTTTTCATCATGACGTAATGACATCGTATTTTTTAAAACTAGGAAAAACTACTGTGACAGAAAAAACGACCTCTCCAGTACCACCATCGAGTACAAGACATTTCTGCTTACCTACAGGGATAACCGAACGAAACTCGGACCACCCGAAAATGCAGTAACGCACATAAAACGTATTTCGAACCCTCCCCCTACCACCATTTCAAATAATTGCCGTTTCCCTCTTCCGGACGACTACGAGTTAGTTTTCTTATGTCGAATTGGTTCCCGAATTGTCTACAGGTAATATACGAATTGGTTCCCGCAAAAAATTCATGGTAATACAATCATGTTAAATTAAATTTTCAAATTATTATGATATATTCAACCAGCAACAATTTCCTTCTCATTTAAGAAATATTTTAATAATAAAAAATAATATTTCTCTATGTATGACTATCAGCAGATTCTATGCGTGCTTTGGCACTCGTCGCTTCGCTCCGCTCCATCTATGTACACCCCAAAACTTGTTGTGCAACGTGGGAATATTTTGGTAATGAAACGGCAAAATTTTTATAAGTCCAACGTTCAATATTTCTCGATAGTTCTTTTTGGAATCTGTATTTGATTCAATTTTATCTGGGAACCAATTCCGCGTTTCCCTTTTCTCCTCCTGCGGTCGTAAAACACTCTTCTATGCGTTCGCACGTTCATTCGCGCGTTCTCTCTTTGTTTTCTCTTCGCCGAACTGCAACATACGTAGAGGCGGTGGCGAGATAAACTTGTAATATCTGTGTAGAGGTACATCGCGCTATAAGTATAATATACCGAGTCTATAAGTGCGTGCACAGTGCCGGATCTAGGGGGGGAGGGCAAGTGGGTAGTATTGCCCCGGGCGCCGTCGGTACGAGGGCACTCTTAAATTTATGAAAAATCAAAAAAGCTTAGTTTGGGTATATTAAAAATGTACAAATGTTTCAATTTTTTTTCATTTAAAATGTTTAAACTTGAAAATTTATATAATATTATTTATTATTTAGGAATTTATAAGCTTAACTATTTTTGTCTGACGTAGATAATATTTTAAAGTTCATTAAAAAATCATAAAAATTATTAATATAAATAGAAAAAAAAATGTTGTATTAAAACACACCCCCTCTACTCCTCAAGGACGAGCCCTCCAGGGCGTCAAATGTCCTAGATCCGGCACTGTGCGTGCAGTTAAACCGTCTTGCACGTACGCAAACGAAATGTTTATGCACAACTAGGTTTTATAATAATAATAATAATAATAATAATAATAATAATAATAATATTACTATCATACGATGCAGTACGGCGGCGGCGACGGCATGCGCTCGTGTAATTTCTTTCCGTCCGCCACCGCCCTCCGGCCTTTTCTCGGCGACGACGACGACGACGGACGGCACCCACACCCCAGCTGCACCGAGCGACCAATTTATATGCAAAATAACCGGCGATTATATTATTATTATTATTATTATTATTATATTGTTGTTGTTGTTATTATTATTATTATTATTATTACGATCATAATTCACCGCCGGCGGCTGCAGTCGGTGCCCGTGGCATAACGAATAATACACCTGTAGTATACGGAGTAATTTTATATTATATTGTAATATTATACATAATATACACCGCCGAATAGATAATGTTATAAATATTAAATGTATAATAATATTATGCGCATGCGCGTGACACACTCACGCACAATATTCCGTGGCGTTTATTATTATAATATTATGTATTTAATTTACTGGCAATAATCGTCGCTGCGTCGTCGTCGTCGTTGCTCGAGTCTAATAATCGCACGCCCGTAATATTACAGTATGTATATTATTATAATAGTGCGGTTGTATATAAAATTGCATTATGCACACGTTCAGGATAACTAGAAGCATTATATTGTAGACGTTTTTTTTTGTATTTCCAATATATTTTCCTTCTCAATCAACACTCAGCCCTCAGGACTCGAGGGAAAAAAAAAAGTTTCAATTATACTCTGAAATTACAATCGTGAACCATAAATAACAATATTATACTCACTGTAAAAATGTTACCGTTTCAATTTGCATAATTTATTTTATTATAACTTTACCGCTATAGACGCATATACGTGTCAGTTACAAGCAAAACTGTGTGGACGCACAAATATAGTAGTTATGAGACGAACCCAAAGACACAGTAAAAAAAAAAATATGATAAATACCAAAGAAATTTTTAAGTAAATTTTTTCACCCGGAGCTTCCAAATCATAATCAAAATTAGGGTTCAGGATTTGTTGTATTTGTATATTCTTTATTAAAGACTGCAGAATAACCTAAGTGAGATATAAATTTGTTTTAAGACATCATGGACTTAAATACAAAACTTTTTTGTGCATATTTTGCCATTTTTTAGGAAAAACGCATATTTAAGCATTTTTACGTTTTAAGCTTAATACATTTATTTTAAAGGTTGACGCTATTTTTCTTTTCCGATCTTAAAATGTAATATAACAAATTTTATTAAAAAAAAAAAAAAAACGAGTTGCATATTTTGGTTATTTTAGATGCATATTTGCATACATATATTTTCAACAATTTGTGTGCAATAAGTCCTGAACTCTAACCAAAATGTTCGACACCTGAAGATATTTGTTTTGGAGCCAGTCGCGAACTTAAATAACTAATATCTCCTAAAAGAATGAATTTAAAAAAAAAAGGAATATTTATTTATTGATTTACATATTATATTGTAATGTATTGTACAAAACAGATTAATTAAAAAATGTTAATTCATCCCAACACAGTAGTGTATACTGGGTAAATTTAATTCAGTAGTGAAAGAGTTAAAATAATTTAAATTGTCTATTTGTGTAAAATGTTTTAAAAGTCAAATACACTCGTCTATTACTACCGACATATAGATTATTTTATTTGCGTTTCAGTCACACAAGAAAACTGAACATTTTACAAAAATGTTTCTATTGTGAACGGAATACTGTATGTCTTGCGTTCTAAGTCTAATGCTGTCCCAATCGTTACTGTATAATCGACATAGTTGGATAACTACCAAAAATATTCACTAAATTGCAACGTTACAGTAGATAATAGTATTTGTAACAAATAATCGCAACAATAGAACGTATTATAACGACTAGTTATATTTTTTTTTACGCAGATTAACAAAACATATGTTATGTATAGAAGTTACTGTGACGTGCCCCAATCTGTAATGGTAGATGGCAGAATATACAGTATTATTGTTATTTTTATAGCATTATTAGTATGCAAATTAGTTACGTATTACTATTAAAGAATATTAGCTGCAACCGATACATACTCATACAAAACGAGTGTAAAGAAATAGCCGAGGCGTGAATAACAGCCTTAAAATTAACTTGTGATTTTTAGTGATCAGCAATATTAAAAATTATATGCACTAAACATGTGGTAATCGGTGATTCACCAGATATTGATGACTATTTTCTCTTCTTTGTAACGCCCTAAATGACGCTTTTCTAACATAAAATATGTTTTAAGAACATTCGAATCTAAAAATTTCGAATTCAAAATTTTTTTGGTTCTTTTAATCGTTAATTTTTCGATATTTTAAAGCTATATTTTGTATTAATGACTAAATACATACTAAACGACTTATTCTGCTATTATCCACCATGAAAGAACAACAACGAGTTCAAATATTTGTTCATTTAGAATAGGGTGACCATATGTAAGAAAATAAAATACAGGACAAAAATATTTTTCATAATATTTTTTAATAATTAAGTATTTATTACATATATTTGTTTTTGAATCGTGACAAAAGTATAATTTTTAAACTACCTATTATACAGTAAATTTAAACACATAAAAACACTATTTTGAAAAACATAAAATAACATATTGAAACTAAATTGATACTTTTTAAAATTTCTTCGAATCCTTTATTCATGCATATTGTATACTTTACTTTCTAAAAAAAAACTTGTTAATAAATTTTACGATTATAATTGATCTAATGGTATCCAAAATATTTCTAGATTCTTACATTATTTTATTCAATAATTTCATTTCAAAAATTTAAAAAATTTTAAATCAACAATAAGTCCAAAAATGGGATTAATATGAGACAGACTTGAAATTACGGGACAAAAAGCGACCTGAGAGAAGTTTGTCAGGACAACAGGACACAGAGCCGAAATAAAGGATCATCCTGTATAAAACAGGAGTATGGTCACCCTAATTTAGAATATTCATCTAAGCTACCTGTAATTAGGGTGATTATATTTATAAATATAAAATATGGGACAAATAATTTAAACTGAACTCTAAAATAATACTTCATAAATTATTTTGTAATATTTTTTTTTTATTTTAACAAGTCTTAACAATAACTATGAGATAAGACAAATATTTTAAAAACAATTCCCATTTGTTGCCAATTTACATTTTTATTGTGATTTTAAAAAAAATAGTCGATATCTTGGCTAATTCTAGTTTAGTTAATGTGAATCACTCATATATACTGCATTACAATCTATTGTGATATATTTTAAAATTATAACTGTATTCAAAAATATAGAAAATCACTAGAGGAATATATATAAATTATCGATATGATTGTAGGATAAATCAATTCCATCATTCCATATCTATATAACATTTTTCTCTATTGTTGAGTTATAATCAAGTTAGGTAGTAGTTCCTATAATATACCCACTATATCAACTTTTAAATATTACTCATATTCTTAAAATCATTTTCGATTTTAAATGAAGCGAAGAAGCTAGTGTTTTTACAATGACATTTTTTTTATTTTTATTTTTTATGTATAAGTACGAGTTTTTTCTTAAAGAAATACTTATCCAACATTTTTCACCTGCAATTCGTTGAATCAAAATTTTCCTCAAGAAGGTATTTTTAGGGGGTTATTTTTCTGAATTCTTAATAGTTTTTCAAAACTGTTAAGTTTTGTCTCACCACATAAACCAAAAATACGTCCAAAGTTTCATCTTTAATATTTATTGATTTAATTACGCGTTTATTTTGAATTCCACGTTTAAAAATCGAAAAATGGAATTTCAATTTTCACATTTTCTTTTACGTCCATAATTTAGAAATAACTGGATTAAAATTGGTCCATTTTTTGAAAATGGAACAAAAAGCGTCCCGTCTGAAGTTTTTTGAGACAATCCTATTTTTAACGGGACGCACCCTACTTATAATACGGCTGCATCCGAAATTGAGTCCCAAAACTGAAAAAAAACATACTAATTGAATCCCAGAAAAAAACACGCACTGTACTAAGTGATCCCAAGAAAAAAAATTTTACTCCACTAATTGAGTCCCTGGAAAAAAAGCTAACTATACTAATTGAGTCCCAGGAAAGAAAACCTACACTAATAATTATTAAGTCCCGCTTATTGTCCTACGAATATTCTAATGAAACAACATTTTACTTCTAAATTTAATTCTTTACTACAATATAGTAAAAAGCACAGACTTAGGACTGTCTATGTTTTTATTATAAAAAATGTAGATATGATTAAAAATGTCATTTTTATAACAAGTCGTGAAAGACGTAGACTTGTTGTAAATATTATTACATAAATATTATTAAATAACTAATTATTAGGATTATATTTATAAGATAATAATTTTATAAATTCTAGACGACTGATTTTTTTGTCAGCGTATTGTACCATACACTCTTATACAATTACACTTACATAATTTTCTTTGTTAATGATGTTAGTTCTTCGTTTTGTTTTACTTCGTAATGTATACGTAATACGTGAATAATATAAGTATCGGATCATAATATACGGATACATATGTCCATTAGCGCATATAGATGGGGGACTAGGGAGGCTTAGCACCCCCAAAAGTATTTTTAGCCCCCCCTCCCAAAAAAAAAAAAAATGTATGATATTTGAATAGGTAAATATACAAAAATATTTATGATGTAACAATGAATATTACTTTATGATATTGAGTGATATTGAATAACCTATACGAATCAATTATTAATTGTAAAATTATTAAGAAACACAATATTTTCCTATGTTTTATTAACCTATGTTGAAATACAAATTGTATTTCAATGTTTTTTTTTATTGATATAATCCTTGATCCTTAAATACATTTTCATTATATAGATGTACGATAAATAAACGTAGGTAAAATAGGTACGTCATACATATTATATACTTCAGAAAATGTTTTATACGACTATACTTATCAAAATGAATAAAAAAAATATTAGCCCCCCCCCCAAATTTTTCAGCCTATTTGCGCTGAAAAAAGGAAAGTGTTTTTCATTTCATTTATTAATTTCAACAAAAAATAAATAACAAGAGTAATTTTAACAATTTTGAAGGATATATTTGTCACTAATTTACATTTTTGTAGGACTTTATGAGTGTTTTTAGAGCGATTTCGGTGTTTTTATAAGTCTAAATTAAGTACATTTTTTATAGAATTTTTAAGGCATTAACATCTGGGCCTTAATATTGTATAATAAACGTGTATAATAAATGTAATAATAAAGTGAAATTATTTAAAAACTTATTACTTTGTGCACAACATCCATGAAAATTAAAAATATATATATTTTTTCCAAACTTTGGTGTATAGTTGCGCAGATGTTGTAAGCATGTATGGTAAACTAGTTTAATTATTTCTTTCAGAAAATGATTCTGAATGGCTTTTTAGTTCATTACATAGAACAATAATTTCTTGTTCGATATTGAATGTTTTGGATAATTTATTAACAGACATTGACATGTCCATTTCATTCGTGAGAATGGTCAATTTTGACGTTTTTTGAAATTTAAAGATGTCACGCTTAAAAGTAAACTCAAAATAATTAAACAAAAATTTTAATATAATATGTAGATACATATATAAGTAAGTTTGTATACAATTTTTCACTATAAAAAAAATATTACGAATGTAATAAATACTAATAACGAATGAAAATTGTGATTATTGGATTAACAGCCATTTCAGTCATTATTCAAACTACAGACAGTTGTAAACAATTTAAGTTCATTGAGCCAATTATTAAGAATATTTTACTCAATTAAAAATGAAAAGTTTTATGTGGATTTGATTGATAAAACTCGCTCTATGTGTGAAAATGGTAGATTTCAAACAGTCATAAAATAAAAGATGCCAAATAACATTGGGGAAATTTTTTCAAGGCCATTCGAAATGTTATATGTAAAATAAAGTTGTTTAAAGTTTTAGGTCATAATATAAAATTTTAGATTCTGAGCGTAGGGAAAAAGCTAATTATTTTATCTTTTATCATGATATTTATTTATTTTATATCCTGAGTGAAGCGAAGAAGATAATGTTTTTACAGTGATGTTTATTTTTATTTAATTTTATTTTTATATTTTTTTCTGTGTACATGTTTTTGTATATACTTGTCCAAAAGATTTATTTTTAGATGATTATTTTTTTGAAATTCTTAATTATTTTCTCAAAATTTTGGAAAAACTACCTAAAATTAGACAAAAAATACTCGTAAACTATATTTTTAGATTCTGAATGAAGTGTTTTTACAATGATGTTTATTTTTTTTTTTCTGTGTACAACTTTTCGTGTAGAAATACTTGTCCAAAAGTTTCGATCAATAACTTTTTGAAACCGGATTTTCCTCTAGATTGTACTTTAGAGAGGTCATTTTTTGAATTTCTCAATTCTTCAATTTTTTTTTTTTAGAAAAAACTACCCAAAATTTGACAAAAATGACTCGGAAACCATCATTTTTTGATCCGAATTTTATGAAAATGTAAACATAGATAGAAAATCCTATAAAAAAGATTTTGGCACAAGAAAATTTTGAAAATGTGAAAAAAAATTTTGGACATTTTTTGAAAATTTTTTTTTTTTTATTAACTTCCTTCGTTCAGAATCGTTTTACTGAATAAATGATTTATCGTTTCTTTAAAATTTAATACGCCTGTCAAGAGAATACCACCCGTCTTGCGAAGTACACCCATCGTGCGAAGTATGTCCGGCTTTTTTAATCCAAACTTTATAAAAATTTAAACATAGATAGACAATAATATAAGAAATATCGTAGTGCAAGAAAATATTGAAAATGTGAAAAAAAAATTAAAAATGTTTTCCTAACACATTTTTCTCATCAACATTTTTGTATTTTTAATAAAATTGCCTTATTTATTGGATAAAAAAAGTAAAGTTAAGTTAAATAAAGTAAAATATAGCAAAGTAAAGCAAAGATAAATAAAGTATAAACAAGAAAGCCGGACATACTTTGAAAATGAAGACTGGTATTGTTCTTTATATTATTAACATACTTAACTTAGAATCGTATTATTGAAGAAATTATTTATCTTTTCTTTAAAATCTAACACATCCGTCAAGAGTCTCTTACCTGAGTTATAATACCCATGGTGCGAAATATATCCGGTTTTTTTAAGTTTTATTAGAAAAGAACTTTCAAAATAGGTACGAGATATTTCCGAATTTTTTTATGTTTATCCCAAACGTGGTCAATATTTTTATTTTTATTTTTATTTTTTATTTTTTGTCCATAATAGATGAAAATGTCCAGGTTATAGTATTTTTCAAAAATCTAATTTGCAGCATATTTTATTGGATGGTTGAAATATTGATCCGGTCCATAAAAATTATAACAAAAGAAATTTAAAACACAAAATACTGATACTCTTCAAAATTTAACTTTCAGCTGTCTTAAAGTAATAACAATATTCATTTAAATTATAATAAATCCGTCAACGAGTTAAATGTAAATCTATTATATAAAAATCTCGTGTCATGGTGTTTGTGTTGAAACTCTTCCTAAACAGCTCAACCGATTTTAATGAAATTTTTTTGTTTATTTGGTATGTATGAGAATAGGTAGTTAAATATTTTTCACCCTTCTACCCCCACCCCCTTTAATTTTAATCGCGATTTTAGTATTTTTGTATGAATGAATCAACGCACAGTCAATAATAATTTGCCAATTTTCTTGAAATTTTCAGGGTATCTTTGTACCACGATTTAGAGGTTCACTAAGATATGGTATTTCAAAATTCAACCCCTAATAGGGTTAAATGTGGTAAAATCGCTTAGCTGGTACCACTGGAGTTATGATAATAAAATTTGGTCAGTAGTTTTGTTTAATGATGTAGGGATCTAATAAGAAAGAATTTTACAAAATTCAACCCCCTAAAGGAGTAAAAAAGTTAAAAAATCTTTGTCAAATTTTTGGTGGTTTTTTTCCCCCAAATTTTGAGAAAATTATTGAGAATTTCGAAAAAGACCTGTTAAAAGTACCATTTAGAGGCCACTTCTGATTCAAAAAGTTGCTAGTCGAAACTTTTGAACATGTATTTCTACACGAAAAAGTGTATACAGAAAAAAAATCGAACGTATTTTGCACCACGGGTATTCTTCACCCCTCCTGTTAAGTTAGGACTTGGTGGGTGTATTGAAAAAAAAACGATAAATCATTTCTTCAACAATACGAATTTGAGCGAAGTGCTAATAATACAAAGAATAATAATTATTGTCATCATTAATAATTAAATAGTCGTCATTAATTAAATTATAGTCATCATTACAATTTAAGTCTATGAAATTTCCAATTTTCTTGTTTATACTTTACATTACTTGTCATACAGAAAAATTCCTAATTTTTTTTTCTTATTTTCAAAATTTTCTTACGCCAAAATGTTTATCATATTATTGTCTACCTATGTTTAAATTTTCATAAAGTTTGGATTAAAAAATGATGGTTTTCGTGTCTTTTTGTTAAATTTTAGGTAATTTTTCCAAAAAAAAAAAATTAAGAATTGAGAAATTTAAAAAATGAAACAACTAGCTATTATGCTCTACCCAGAATTTTAATATTAAAATCCATAACCATGAAAATCTCTCACTAACTCTGACATTGGAGAAATTATTTTACATAAATTAATTACAAATGTCGACATTGTTTCGAGAAATTAATTATTGTTTGAAATACCTTGTATATTTAAACGATAATTTTGCTATGACATAACGAACTACATATGTAAATGTTGATTCAGATTTACCTAGAATCAGATCATTGTTATAAGTACATTAGAGTATTCAATGATATTTCTCGATTTTGGTGTGCCTTAATTGAAAACATTATTACGGCAACTAATTGTTGGTATTTGTTACTAATTATTACTGTTACGTAACTAAACAATGGTCGACTGTTAACTGTTATGTATCACGAGTATTTTAATATCATATAAACCGAACGACTTATTTAGTATTATTATCGTGTAAAAAAATCCGGACATACTTCGCAAAATGAATTTTCTTTGCTCCTCAGGTCGGTCTTGATTGGTGTGTTAATTTTAAAAGAAACGATAAATCAACATTTCAATAAAACAATTCTAAATGGAGCTTCAATCTGTATAAGACAATTTTACTTACAAATTATTAAGTTTAATATTATAATAAAAACATTTGGTTTTTATAGAGACAGTTTTATAACCCATTCTTAACTGAGAACAGGTGTTCTGAGCCATTCTAGCCGTTTTTATCCTAAACCTTTATCAAATTTTCTAAATTTTTTTTCCTAAAATATTTTTCATATTGTTGTCTATCTATATTTAAAATTTCATAAAGTTTGAATAAAGAAAAAAAGTTTTAAAACCATTTTCGTTGACTTTTAGATAGTTTTTTTCAAATTTTAGTGAAAGCATCGAAAATTTCTAAGAATTATTTCCAGAGTGAACCTAAATAATAAAAATTGTAATTTAAAAAGTTTATTTTCAAAAACGAAACTTTTGGACAAGTATTTCCATAAGAAAACATGGAAACATAAAATAAAATAAAAAATAATCATTATTATGAGAAAACTAGCTTCTTCGCTCCATTCAGAATATAAAATATCTTCACCACGCTATATGGGCTGTATTTTATTTCTTCTCGAGTATACAGAATACGTTTATTTCAATATTATACTTCACTTCAAATAATATAAAGTTTGTGGAAAAATCACAAAGTCGAGATTTCTCCATCGATTTTTATTTTTATTTATTATTTATTGATTTCATTTTTATTAATTTCAGATTCATTCGACAGAATCAGCAGTTACTCACAACGGCAGCATTGGAATAGAGAATGACGTTTATAGCGGTATCGGAAGCAGGACAACAGCCGATTTCTTTCATTCGAAAACAATGCCCAGGTAATACGATGCACGAAGTGTATTAATATTAATTTTCACTTCAAGTTTTGTCAAATTTGTAAATGTGTGCAGTTCATGAACACCACTATTTTGGCTGCATAAAAAAATAGTGACTTTAACATTTATTACAAAATATTATATTGAATTGTAAAGAGAGAGAGAGACGATTATAGGTGGGAGGAAGCACCACCATCGGTAAAGTCTAAGATAAAAAGTAAATAAGCTCATATAGTTTTTTTGGTCAAGTGGTGTGGGGAACTGCTTTGTGGAAAAAAGTTTTACTGCGACCATTATTGTATCGTTGAGAGAGTTCATATTTGACTTTAATGGTCTCGAAATTGACGGTTAGGGAGGGAGCAGTCCGTTCTGAACCAGATATTATATATTTTAGTACGAAATACCCAGACTACAGCGACACAGTGGCTGGTCCAGACGAGAGCAGGGATGGCAAGTTTATTAGATAAATTAAATTGCAATCCCTATAAAAGAGATTATAACAGGAAATAATGGACAATCTGAACGACAATAAATTTATAATTTTACATTATGTATGCGCGTTATTGATTACCTACTCATGAAATATGCTAAATCAGAAATGTTTTATCCTAAGGACAAACGTGGGCTACAGCCTGGGCAAAGAATTTCTGAGATTGGCAATTTATATAAAATATGCTAAAGAATATTTTCATATAACTACCACTAGACTTAATTTAACAGACAAACTTACTTCTAAAAGCTCGATCGATAATAATTTAATCAACTATAAACAATGTTGATTTCATAAATTAATATTCTATTATTTTCACTTCCAACTGTGTCTTATACGTAAATTAGAAATAATATAATTCTACTGTAAAATCAAAAAAGACGTTATACAAAAGAGGATTTGAAGGTTAGATTTCCCCCATTCAATAAAACCGTTTATTCTTTCGGGTATCCATGTAAATTATAAACTGTCGTTCATAATTATCATTAATTCTCTATGAAAAATATCTGATGCTTTTAAAAAAATATTAAGTTATTAAAACACACCTAAAATACAATGCCTACTGAAAACTCATTTTATATGTCGAAATATAACAAAACGTATAATTTTAAAAAATAGAAAAATGTATACAAATATTTTTTTATTATTATTTCAAAACAAATATTGCTTAAGACTTCTAAATTTCACCTAGAATACTTATCTTTAAATTTTGCATTCTTTAAGAAGCTACAAATTCCACCGGAGATGACGTCTATTAAGAACCGTTTTCCGCTTGCTATGAATTATTATTATTCAAATCATATTATGAGCAAATCGTAAGAATAAAAAATAAAATATCGTCTCTTAAAAGTGCACTTAACGCTCAACGGCAAACGCACATCACGATTGTCATACAGTATTTATTAAAATGCAAATAAGTGTTAACCAGTTTTCATAAGTTTTTAAATATTTAGACGGGAAGGGGCGGAGTGCTCCTTAAGGGATTTGTCAATAGTTTATAATTTCTACATTCTCTCCAATAAATCACTCTGAATTACGCCACAGCTGAAATAATTTACTAATTTTTGAACATTAATGAGTCGAATGCATTGACACAATTAGGTAAAGGCTTGGGAGTGTTAAGCAACCCCAAATTATTTTATTGATTTTTTACACTTGTTAATTCACTAATTGTGTATAAATAAATAATTTTTATATCAATTTTGAAAAAAATATATATATAAATTGTGTATTTCTTTTATATCATTATTATATAATACAATCGAAGTTCATAAAAAATGTTTATTATATCACGGTGCGTTCTTTGATATGGTTGCTATAAATTTTAAGTTATGAAATTCCCTGACTTATAGTTTTCCACACCATTTTTTAAAAATTTTCCATACCCAGTCAAAAAAAGAAAATAAACTTTTAAATAGATATTTCTAAAAAAAAAATAACACATTACTTTGCACCCTAGGTATTCTTCGCTCCTCAGATGGGATTGGTGAGTTTTAAATTTTAAAGAAACTATAAATCATTTCTCCAATAAAACGATTCTAAGCAGGGGTACAACACGATTCCGTACAGGCCTTATCAGCATACGGAATTGTGCACAATTTAAGATTTACGATTCCGTACGTTTTTTACCCAAGATTTTTGTGTATTATTGCCATATTTTCATAATACGAAAATCTATTGCTATAAATTTTTCACCATCTTTTAATACTGTAATATCCATACGAATAATACCAAAATCCTAGGTAATCCCCTGATAATATAGATATATTATTCATAATATTATATTTTATCAATATATTAGGTGCTATATATCTAGTACCTACATTTCATGGTCACAAGGTAATAGGAAGTGAAATATTTCTTTTTATTTAACACGTTCAAATAGGACGCCTAAAATACAACAGTCAAAATCGATGATATTTTGATATAAGTCTGCGTGTACTGTATATTTTAAAAATTTAACATATTAACAAATAATATTAAAGTATTAATAAATGACAACATTTCACAGAAAATCATACGAAACCGTGTTGTTTTTGGGTCATTTTGACAATTCATTGATTGTTAAAAATCGTACGGAATCGTGTTCCCAAAAAAGTAAAACGTACGGAATCGTGCTTAACCGCTAAGCAGAACTTCAGTTTATACAAAACAATATAACATAAAAAATTATAGTTTATTATTACAAAAATAATTTATTTTTCCTCAGTCAATTTTATAATACACTATTAACCAGGAACTGAAAAAAAATCTTGAAGAGAAAAAACTTATATTGCATTGTTAAATTTAAAGCAGAATTTTACATAGCCATATTCGATTACGCCTCGTACAATAGTCGGATTTAATAATTTTGTACTTTTTTCGTTTAATCCACAACCAGGACCGTGCGGTACTTATTTGCGCAATGCTTTCACCTGGACAATATACTATATTTTTACCACTGACTGACACTCTTAGTTGTCGGCGTTCTGGCCAACCACCCCGCTCACCTTATCCTAAGACCATCCCTAACTATTTTTACTCCATTGAGAAACTAATATGAAAATGTAGAAAAATTATTGTTTTATTTGTCATTCACAATAATAAATTCACCTATGCATTGGTCACGAATCATTCACGTAGGTATAAATATCATTACCTAGAAAAACGCTATTAAAAACAATAACTACTCAATATTTACTTTTCATTCTTAAAATTAGGTATAAATAAAAATTAATAATAATAATTTACACCGATTAAAAATTGTTATAGATAAAAGTTCTAATTTCTAAAATTTTAAAACTTCCAGTACAAATTGCAAAATCTCTTATGAAAGTTTACGAGGGAAACCTCAAACGATCAATTTGTCAACATAAATCTAGTACAGTGTTTCCCAAAGTGGGCGATATCGCCCCCTTGGGGGCATTAGAATCATTCAAGGGGGGCATTGAGGTTACAAGCTCGATTGAGGGGCATTATAAAAGTCGGTAGTGACTGTTTCAATGTGAATATTTTTCTTTCTATAATCACATAAACGTAATGTTGTACGAATTAAATATGTGAGTAATATTTAATATAAATAGGTATCATACTTAATAATAAATACACATTTTATATGATTTATTACTTTTTATCTGACTGGAATTGTCGTATTGATGCTGATAGCTTTATTTGACTTGATAAATATATGGACTAAAAAAAAAGGTACCTAATTAAAAAAAATTTAATTCAAGTGGATGATTTTAAACATTAAAAGGGGCATTGCGTAAAAATAGTTTGAGAAACACTGATCTATTACCTCCAAATATTTGACTCAAATTGCGCCTAAGGTCGAATAGTACGAATAGCAATTAACATGGGGGTAAAATGGGTAATTTTAATTGGAGGGGGAGGGCAAACTTGATATTTTGTAAGTAACCAATGTAGTTTATATATTAAGTCCAATTCAGTAATGTATTTTCAAATTTTATTTTTAAGAAGAAGGGGGGGGGGGTCGAACGACTACAATAGTAAGGTAGTTAAATAAATCATGATCAACAAAAAATTAAAAACTAGATAGTCAATTATAACTTTTTTTTTTTTATGTTAATCTTTTAAAATTTTAAACTTTTCTTAATTTTTTCAAAACGCTTTTTCATTAATTTTACAAAATATTAAAAGGGGCAATTTAATTTTAAGTTAGGAGGCAGTTTCCCCCTCTCGCACCTCCCAGTTTACGCCTATGATTAATAGCTCTAGGCTACAAAAATCGAATTCGAAGTGGCCGCTATAGTATTGTATATTTAGTATAAATAATAACTATTACTCCTCACGCACGTCGTGTCGTTTCTCTAGTTCAATTTTTCCAACACTCGGCCGATGGAAATTTGCACGCGCAATCGTCGACACCGTTTGCTGCCGCGCCCGTTGATCTTTTATCGCCCCGTAAAGTACCTCTACGTATAACGTTTATTATGTGCACGCGTTTACAATAGAAGAGTTTGAAACGAATTCCGCAACTACATGCACAATATGATCCCATACAATAGCGTAATATATACACCGGCCCCTGCTGCCTATTATTATCGCGCAATACTCGGTCGGTCCCGCGTGCTTATTGTACATCGCTCGTGTGTGTGTATAAGTTTTTTGCTCGCCACCTCCCCTCCCTACCCCCCCCTCCGCTCGTTCTTATTCTTCGCCGCCATCTTATTTATAATAATAATAATAATACATATAATATACGTACACAAACGTAATGCTAAAAGGCGGCCGACGACGACGAGTGGTGGTAACGAAGGACTTTTAAAAACCCCCGCGCTCCCTTTTGCGCGTGCATTGAGCAGCAATAGCAGAACTACGACTTGCACTATACCCCGGCGCGGGGGTGGCCAAGGAGCGATCGCCCCCTCCGTAGATTTAGATGAATAGTAGGATGTTTTTAAAAAATTGTGAAATAACCGACATATTTCGCACCATCGGTATTCTCCACACCTCGAGTGGAAAACTTCTTGGTGGATGTGTTGAATTTTAAAGAAATGATAAATAATTTCTTCAACACATCGATTCGATTCTGTTCAGAGTTTCAGTAAATATATTGTATTAATAATTGCCAGTATTATATTCCATTATGTTTAATAAATATAAATAGCAATTTAAACCAAAATTAGCCACCCTCGTAAATGTGTTCTGGATCCGCGCCTGACTATACCGAGGGTCAGGGACGTATTTAGAAATGTCTAATGGGAGGTGCACAAACAAAAAACTGTACATATTTGGGTATTCTTTGATCCTCAAAATAGATATTATGGGTTTATTAAATTTTAAAGAAACAATAACTTTAATCTTCAGTAAAACGATTCTGAGCGGAGTTTTAATTTATACAAGTCAATTTTACTAAGAAATTATAAAGTTTAGATTATATTACAACAACAACAAAAAAATTATATTTTACTCAGCTAGATTTATATCCCCCTATTAATTAAGAACAGGAAAAAAACTTTTAAATGAGAAAAAAAGTGTTAGAAAAAAAAATCACAAAATTTTTTTAAAATATCAAAAATGTCTTTTAGAAAAATATTTTTTACATAATTGTCAATTTTTATTTACATTTTCATGAAGTTAAAATAAAAAAAAGTTTCATAGGTTTTTTCCAAATTTTGAGGAGTTCAAAAAATTACCTCTTTAATATACCATCTGGAAGCAAATACCGATTCATAAAGTTGTAGATTAAAACTTTTGGACTAGCATTTCTAAAAAATAAATGTTAACAGAAAAAAATTAACATTTTGGTTAAAGCATGATTCGCTCCACTAAGAATCTAAAATAAACATAAAATAATGTGTTTTACTAAAACATAACATCTAATTGCCCTAATTACTATGTCTTTAATAAAATGTAGGATGTGAAATTGTGATTTCTTCTGCGCTCCACTTAGAATCTAAAATAAACTTAAAATAATATGTTTTACTGAAATATAACACCTAATTACTATGTCTCTAATAAAATGTATGATGTGAAAATGTGATAATAACATTACTTTTTACTGGTTATGGTTTGGGCATGATAATATAAGTAGTTTGATTGGTATAATTACATCAGTCATCAAACAAAAGTAAAAATGATAAATCGACATAATGCAAAATTTAATATAAAATGTATTGGCAATGTTAAAACAAATATATTTAAAGTGAATGGAGGAGGCACAGGCCCCTCGTGCCCCTGCCCAGTGTCGAAGTAGGCGGGTACACCTGGTTTACGCTCATTTACTAAAGTTAAAAACTCGTTTGCGCACATTTTTACAACTCGTTCGCGCACAGATTATTTCTTAAGCGACCACTCGTTCGCGCACAGATTATTTTTACTGCAATCGCTCATTTGCACCCACATTTCTCTTTCCACTTATACAGTCTTAAGATTGTCAGCGAATATTTTAATTTCACTGATGTGTATTCGTTATTTCGTAATCCATAATATACGCACGCTGTACCCTGTACGAGTCGAAACTAAAGCGATTTCAATACAACAGTTTAACGATGAGTAATAAATATTAATAAAGTTTATCTAAGTATAATGAGTCAAATTACAGATAAATTCTTTATTTTGAAACACGATTAAGATTATGTACTTTTAATCATGTTTGAAACCTTAGAAAATAGTTATCGTTAAATCGATCATGTACCTATTCAGATGTTTTCTATTTATTCCTTTTAGACGATAGTAACATATTGTAATATATTAGATATTGTATTAACGAGTATATAGTTAATTTTATAATATTTTGTGTGCAATCGAGTAGTACCTTCTATAATGTGTTGTGCGCAAATGAGTGGTTCCTTTGACAATAATTTGTGCGCAAACGAGTTATAGGATTCAACCGAGAAATTTTAAAATGTGCGCTAACTAGTTGTAGCCCAAGTAGGCACACCGAAGGCTGCTACACCGGTAATCGACGCATATTGGCCTCGAACCAAGTAATACATGATTAATGACAGCTGCAGTGACAGTTTCCTGACATAGAACTCTGGCGCATTAATGTGCAAAAATTTAGGAAAACCGCCTTTATTGAAATGTAATTTAATCATTATACTTATTCATTTTATCTATCAACGTATTTTAATCAGTGGTATAGAAAGACTCAGTAGTGCTCTTGTTAAACTTGAGAAAACTTGCCTTTTCACTAATCAAAATGAGCTAATTTTTTTTTAACCTTAATTTTATGTATTTTTTTAAAAAAAATACAATTTATATTTCATACAACCTTATATATAAATATATATATATATATATATATATAAAGTTGTTCCAGTAGTGTTTGACGAATGCAATAACTTTTGTTATATTAATAATTTTTAATTTTCTTTTTTTGAATTATTTCTGCTGAAGCGCAATTGTAATTTATTGTTCAATATGCAAAGAATTTTTTTTTTAAATTGTTTAGAATATTTTTAACTTGTTTTAATTTGATTCACATAAATATTTTGTTACACATATTTTGCATATTTTAATAAAAATAAGAGCATAAATGCATATTTACATTAAACGTTTTTAATTCATATATCTCTGGACCCTATTCATAACTGATAAAAATTTATAGCCAACATGAAACGACGGCAATTAATAACGACTAATCGTTAATTAAATTTTCAATGCTATTGTATAGTATTATCTAAGTGACAAAATTAACTGATAATAATATAAAAAATATCTAGTTTTTTTGATAAATTACTTAGATACTTGTAATACATTGGTGGAAATAGAATACAAAATTTGGGGGAGGAGGCTAAAATATTTTATTTGTTTGATAACCCCCACCCCTATTGAAATAAACCTTATGTGATTTATAAAATATTGAGTTAACCCTCAATTCCTCCTATTTCTACCTATGAATATAGTAAGATACCAAAAGTCATAAATTAACATCTTATAAACAAATAAACAACGTGTTCTGCTATCACGCCGCTATTGTGGTTGCAGTGTTATTTATACTTTTTGTTTAAACACAAAAGTAACTGCAAAAAGATTATTTACCTTCCGATTTTGTAAACACAATTCTGTGATTTACATTATAGTATCATATATAAATAAAGAACGGAGGGCGTTAACGGACAACTTGTACAACCAGACAAAATGCCACTGTTTACTTGCATATTTTAAGTATTATTATTGTATTAATTACATACAAAAATATATTATGCCTGCCTATAGTAATAAAAATCTACACCCATTACTATTCAGTGCTGAGGTGCTAAAAAATATTTTATATAATTTATCTTGCTCTGTATTCACAATAGTAGGTAATATAAAACAATTTCAATCAAAAATTCAAGACTTTTATTATAAACGGTCAATTACAACATCGATTGACTCGATATCATGGGCGTTCTCACGGGGGGGGGATATGGGGGATAGATCCCCTCCCAAGATGAATTTTTAGATTCTGAACAAAACGAAAAGTTTATAATTTTACAATTATGTTTATTTTTTTTTCTGTATCTGTAAACACTTTTTCGTATAGAAATACTTGTCCAAAAATTTCGGTCAGTAAATAGATCTGAAATCATACTCAAATAGTACTTTATAGAGGTGATTTTTAAAATTTTTCAATAATTTTTCCAAAATAGTGGAAAATCTGTCGAAAAAACGTCAAAATATGCAGTAACCGAAATTTTAGTAAAATTGAAAATTGCTTTTTCATAACTTCAAAAATAATGCGGCAAAAAATTTAAAACCTTCACCAACCTTAAAAATGGTCACAAAAATTTTCCTTCAAAATTTCAAAAATATTTAATCGATTTCGAGTTAAGTACAGCATTTGAAAATTTTGGAAATTTATCATGTCTATTGATCTTGAAGATATACTTGATTCAACTGATAAGAATTCAGAAAAATCGATAGTTTAATTTAGATTTGTCATTAACGTCATTATCATTATAAAATGTTTACAATTTTAATAAAAATTACAATAAATATGACTTGATGATTTATAATTATTATATTAATATTCAATATTATATTATTGGAGTTGTGAAGTAAAACCACTGTTACTTATTTCCTAAAAAAAAATTTTCATCCCCCTCCATTGAAATATTTTGAAAACGCCACTGCTCGATGGACCAGTTCAACCTTGCTTATACTTCAGACGTACATCCATCTGTCTTCATCGGCTGCAAAAACGCGTTGCAGTCATCGTTGTCGTGGCGTAGGGTGTACGGTCCAAACAAGCTTTTCCACTAAACATGCAAGCAGTGAGGCTGCATCGCGAGCCCGGACGCTATTAGAGAAAAAAAAACCGCCACAATTTCCGGCGATTTTTACATAACAACATGTCAAAAAGGGAAAACGTACGAGAATCCCCTCGATCCACTCCGTCCCGTCCACATCCATTGTATTGCGTTGCAGAGTGTGCGTGGGTTCTCTGTAGCACGTGAACTTAAGTGTGAGCGGTGGAAACTTGCCCCGCCGCCATCGTCATCATAGTCGAAGAGTATAAATACGACGACGTAGGCACAGGTATTGGTTGTGAAAAACCGATGGCGATTTCTCGATTCCGACTAGTCATAAGTGTATAGTATTATAACATCAATAAACGACCTCCGCCCGATATAATGATTGATGGCCACTGTTGTAGTCCGTGTGGAGTTTACCCTTCGCCAGTAATATAATACGTATATATATATTATATATACATATATACTCAACCCGTTGTATTCTTGTATTGTATGCATGAGTGAGTGTATACGTATGCGTGGTGGAGGGGAGAGGGTCAAACCTCTTACAAGTCTGCGGGGCAACGATGACGATGATGAATGAATACATTAAAATGTATTATGCGTATTCTTATCACGTTGTCACGTGATAAGACTATATGTGCGCTATGCAAGTTAAAAGATAGAGGTAAAGGATAGGTATTTAAAAAATTTACATAATATTACACAAGAGTACAGATTTATATGTACTATGCAATCGTTTAAGTGTTCAATTACCTTCAATCGGAGGTATAGGACTTGTAGACTATATAGTGCCCATATTCGGTATTCCAAGGAGAGGGAGGACGAAATTTGAACACGAATAATACTTACAAAAATGTATGGCAATAAATTTAACAGCCCTAGTTCAACACCCCCCCCCCGGATCTGATAAGTTATTTCAAAAGTAGAATACATGGATATATAAAAAATATTTATTAAAAATTAAAGATATTAATTCTCATTTATTTTTAAACCCTCTCCCTTCGAATTTTCGTTCTGCTACCCGTAGTGTCTTTAAGTCAAAAATTAAGGTATGTGTTTTCACACATAATCGTCGTCGTATGAGAGCATTGCGTGTTGATTTTGAACCAAATTCAACTAATCTGTTGTCGTTTAAAATGCCAAAAATACAAAGCACCAGTGCAAAACTTTGACAGCGTCTATGTTGTAGACATTTTTTAACGGAGCTTTTATGGCTCACATGGATATTTTAGTGTTTTTACTATCTTTTATTGCATATAAATCCTATTTATCACCAGTCATATTGTGTGTTTGTGTGTGTCTAGAAGAACCGCGGCCGGTAACATGATGGACGACTATAGCTATGCTAGTGGTAACGACAGTGACGGGAACGTTACCGGATTGAGCATAAGAACCGGTAGCGGTCACCACCGTCAGTGGCCCACCTCGTCCGCAGACATTGTCGAATACGACTCGTCCGCCACTGCCGACGCTCAGGCTCTGGAACAACAACAGACCCAGTTTCTATTACCTCAGCAGCAGCATCAACAGCGGCAACGGACCAATAGATACTCACAAAACTCTAGCGGCGCCGATGCCAACGCCAATTACGGCCGAAAGTCTTCGGCAAAGTCGAAAGTCGCGGCAAACAATTCGGGCAGTGGTCGCTCGAGTTCCAAATGGAAGAGGAGAGCCCTGTACTTTTTTCTCGCTTGCCTGTTAACCATTGTCGTCATCAACCTCACTTTGACGCTTTGGTTCATTCGGGTCACACAGTTCACATCGGTAATTATTACATAACACACTACTACATATTTTATCGTATTCATCGATCAAGGTCCACGTCGATTTTATATTATAAAATAGAAAATAATTACTAGAATCTGAATGTTGCTGACTTTTGCATTTTTATTTTTCATAAAAACCTCTAAGACGGAGCTTTCCTAATATACAGTGTGTTTCGATAACGTATACACCTATACAGAGTGTATCACGAGAATGCAACCCATTACGATACTTCTTAAGATAATTAAAATGATATTATTATATTTTTAATTTTAGTAATAATCCCATAGGGTTAATGGTGAAAAATAAGTCATATATCAAATGAATTCAATTTTTTTGTAAACAAATGTAAAATAATGTATTAAATTCTAAGCAGAGCGAAGAAACTTTTGACTTTACAATGACGTTTATTGCCCCCCCCCCTTCCGTTCTGTGAACACTTTTTTATATAGAAATACTTATCCAAAAGCTTCGATTAGCCATTTATTTCGCTCAAATTCAATGAATATAGTTTTTCGCTAAATAAATTAATAAGGTATTATAATATCTGGGTTGAATAATTAATTGCATATTAGTAAATTATTATTACTCCAATTACTCTAATAATACACGAGTGACTTTAATCAACAATTCTACTGTTTACTATTCTTTTATCGTAAACAATTTTTTTTGTGTAAGGTCCAGTTGTAGTGTGTGTTACTAAAATTTCAAATCACTTATATTGCCGCATAATACGTGTTTTATTTACTTCAATCCATTATTTTGTAATTTAGTAATTTAGAGGGCCACAGAACAAAATTTGTAGGGAGCCCCATTAACATTTGCCGTCAAGAACATTAAATCCACCACTGTATAAGCTTTACTATATCTAACTATATAAATAAACTGATCATTAAACATAATTTTAATTATTTAAAAAAATTTACTAACAAAACAACTACAATCAATTAATTTTTGTGAATCGAGTTTAATATTTAAATTTTAAATGTATATAATATTATGTACAATTTTGAGAATATAAATTTTCGTTATATTAAAAATTAAATTGTTATATTGTTTTTAAATATCGAAAGGATAATAAAAAAAAAAAATAAAACAAAAATGTAAAACACTACACTTGTAATTTTGTGTTTTGTATAACATTAATAGCTATTATCATTGATGACTACAAAATTATTTTGCCCAAATGTGACGGGTTGCCACTAAACATGTTGGCTTCATTATTATGCCAGTACAGGCATACGAGATAAGACATGTCTATTAGTTTAAATGATCTAAGGATACATGGTTATTGTATAATAATTGAACCACTGCTCAGAATCGTTTTATTGAAGAAATGATTTATAATTTCTTTTGAATTCAAACTCCCACCAGGAATATCCTACCCTATAAGTGAAGTATATCCATAATAAGAACTACGAAGTATGTCCGGCCTTTATTATTTTAGTATTTTCCAAAAAATTGATGATAAGACGTCATCTTATAGAATTTATTCTTCTAAAAATGTTGACGTTTCAACATTTTGTTTTCATTTACCTCATGATTTTTAATAAGTTTTTTAATTTCCAGGAAAATATTTAAAAACCGTGACGAGGTAATGGTATACCATTAAGTTAAACACCATAGCACCAATATAATACACTATGTTTTTAAAAAATTAAAAATTATAAAGAACAATGATATTAATTGAAATTAAATATTTAAACATCAAAATTTACAAAAAAAAATCAACTCTATAAAATGGTTATTTTGATATTTTTTGAAAATAATAAAATTTTTAATTAATTAAAAAAATTTTTACTCAATTAAAATATGAAATATTTGTAGTACTTGTCTCCGTGAATATTATAAAAATAAAAATAAGTATAATTTAAACACTTTCATTATTTCAGGACACACCCTGTAAATATCTTATACTGAATTTTATCGATTTGTTAATTTTTGAGTCATTTTTTTGGAACTCTTAATTGTTTTCTACAAATCAAGAAAAAAATCGTGAGTCATTATTTAATTATTATTATTTATATTGAGTATTATTTCTTAATATATTATGTTAATATGATTTCCACAAAAAGAGAGAAAATTTAATCTATTTTTCCGTACTTACTTACCTACTTATATACCTACAACTGTAATGAACGAAACAAAAAATTTTTCTTTATAAACCCAGTTTTTAAACATTCAAACTTTGATCGAAAATTTATAAAACAAATAAATATTAAAACGATTTCGCCAATTCAATAACCATTATTTTTTAATAATTTTTAGTAATAAGTTGTAATTTTGGTTTTAATGTGTATTTCTTTTATGATTTGAAAGCATTTTTGAATTTTTTGCGTCACCAACATCTAGGTTTCGATAAAAACAAATAGTGTGCATTTTTCTCCAGTAGAGCTTCTATTTCGGCAATCAT
Source organism: Stegophylla sp. TES_Ste_2020 (assembly GCA_025469315.1). Lineage (NCBI taxonomy): Eukaryota > Metazoa > Arthropoda > Insecta > Hemiptera > Aphididae > Stegophylla > Stegophylla sp. TES_Ste_2020. The sequence continues at coordinate 4,727 of JAIPRM010002210.1, read as the reverse complement.
AGGGATGTCTTTATAATAATATATATATATTTAGGTTACTTTCAGTATTACTTGCCCACTCGTAAATATGTAATGAAATATTTTACCCGTCTCAGCTAATTCTCCAATTGATTAGTGTGTCATTTCCATGCTATTTCTTAGTCAATTGCCATAATTAACGCTTTCTATTCTTGACCTCCCTAAATAGTTAGGATTGATCGAATGAATGTAATATGTGCTAGCTTTATTCTGAACGATAATCGGATACACGGAAACAGAAGATATAATTAATTATTATTTATTATATTTTAATTTTCTCGGTTGCGGTACTATGATAATATTGTAACATTGAAATTTAATTGGCAATGATATTAATTGCATGTAATAAAAACTGAGCACCGTTTTAACTATTTAGCCTATTGAATTTTTCATAAAAAACGAAATATATATTGACGAAGTTTATGTTTGTTCAAAGACGGTTTTTGCCGACAAATTAAAATATTATTATTACGATTTTAATGGTGGCTGTATAATAATCAAAAGGTCGTCACCGCCATTACTGCTATCTCTTACGCGTCCATTACATTATAAACACTTTATTTCTGCTATTACCTGAAGCATTTATTTTTAATTAAAAAAAAAAATGAAGAAGAAGAAGAAAGTAAATTAAAACACGAAATTAAAATAAAACACGAAGAATTTTAATTTATTACATTAAGTAAAATTTGCCTCGATTACGGTCGTATCTTGATGATGCCAACGGGATACTGCGACTAGTGGTCGACGTCGTCGGTTAATGAAATATTGAAATAAAATGAAAAATTAGTAGCCTTTAGAAGACCTCGAAGGACGAAAATTCACATAAGTGTTTCTGAGATTTATTTTAAGTGTGTTAATTTTGACGGTTAATGAATGTTGCTGATGTTAACAACAATAATAAATTACCAATTACGTTATTCGTCATAATGGTACAAATTTCGCTACTCATTTACACGCGTTTAACCATTTTGTATCACAAATAAACTATCATATTATTAGGGTTCGGATTTGAAGGCAAATGCCTCTTCTTTTTTTTTTGAATAATAGTACAAAATTAATTCTTATATAGAAATGTGTTTCATTAAATTTCTAAGATAATAGACCAACATTTTATTTGCCTTTTTTACTTATAAATGCTTTTTTGACATTTTTTATTTTTTTTGTATTTAATTATAATTTTATATGATATTTTTAAATACTTATGTCGATGTTATGTTAAAAATTAGGGATTTACTATCGATAACATCGATAAAGTATTTTTATGGCCTGTTAATTTAAGGTCTATGAAAGTACTCAAACTTAATGCATGGATACACGATTCTTTTATACATGAATATTAACAGAACAAATCAATAAGAATTGTTAAGATGAATTGCCTTTTTATAAAAAATAAATGCTTTTTTTTGCCTTTTTCAGATTTTAAGTGCTATTTTTATTATTTATATTGCCTTAAAATCCGAACCCTACATATTATCATACTTCTAGATTTTGAGCAGAGGTTCTTATGTTTTTACAACGACATATTTTTTTTTCTGTAAACACATGTATAGAAATACTCGTCTTCATCTTTAAATATTTTCATTTTGTCGTTTTTTTTTTACTTTATGTTGTCATTTTGAAATTTCAAAATAACTTTATATTATTAAGTATAATTAAGTCCATACTGATAAATTACAAAGTCGATAAGAGGAAACTGTTTCTCGTTGAGTTACAAACTATTGATTTTTTAACTCGTTGTTTTCCAACTCACAACTTCGATTTACTTACTGAGTAATATAAACACTACATTAGTATATTGACGGTAGTGTAATCAAAATGTTTTACAAAATAGATAAACTGTATTCATTGTCAGTTAAATGTTGCGTATATCGTCTAATAAGTCACGTGTGATCAGAAGTGATGACAAGAAGAGCCTGGGGAGGCTGGGTTTTTAGTGAAAAATGTATAATAAGGATAAAATACGTAGTACACATGTGGTTACAGGTGTTTGGTAGAACATGTGCGATATGAGCAGATACGACGAGACGCCTTGCCTGGGATAAATTATTAAATTATAATAATATACCAACTATTTAATATATTGTGGTACCCTGGAACACGTTTATGTAAATACGGTTTGACGGCGAAAATCGTGCGCCACGCTGTTGTAGACTACAAAGTACAAAATTTGTACTTTGTAGTTTACAGCGTTGATATAATATAAATTTATATGGTTCAAATTCAATATCTTATAATTAAATTTCAACCTACAGCGCGATTTATAAAACAATAATTATTGTAAGTGTACTATTATCTTATATTTAGATTTTAATGAGTAGTTGCAAAAAAATATGACGTAAAATATTTATAACTGCGTTATTTTCTTTGTCTTAATCGTCATTTCTTATAAAAATTATTTAATTTTTTCAATATTATGATCTTGCAGAGAATGTAATTACGAATTATGCCTTTTTTAACTAATCAGCATCTCTAATTCCAAGATAATTTTTGGACAGTTCTATGCATATGATCAATTGAACTTTTCGGCTGTATTCAAACTCTGCTTGAAAAAATGTTCGTGTCCCACAAGTACTGAAATAGTATTAAAAAGCCGTACATATTTCGCACGATGGGTGGGATTCTCTAGACGGATGTATTGAATTTTAAAGAAACGATAAATCATTTCTTCAATAAAACGATTCTGAACGAGGGAAGTTAATAATATAAAAAATAAATAGGAAAAAAAAATGTTAGAAAAATGCCCAAACTTTTTTTTTCACATTTTCAAAATTTTCTTGCACCAAAATCTTTCTTATATGATATCAAAAAATGATGGTTTCCGAGTCGTTTTTGTCAAATTTTGGGTAGTTTTTTCCAAAAAAATACTGCTAGAAGATTTGAGAAATTCAAAAAATGACCTCTCTTAAGTGCAATCTAGAAGCAAATCCGATTTCAAAAAGTTATTGATCGAAACTTTTGGACAAGTATTTCTATACAAAACGTTGTACACAGAATAAAAAAAAATAAAAATAAAATAAACATCATTGTAAAAATACTATTTTCTTCACTTCGTTCAGAATCTAAAAGTATGTCGCACCTTGAAATTATTTTCACTTCTCGAGTAGGTAAATCATGTGGGTGTATTGAATTTCAAAGCAACGATAAATAATTTTTTCAATAAGACGATTCTGAGAGGAACTACAGTTTATTAAAGACAATTTTACTTAAAAATAATAAAGTTTGTTACGATAACAAAAAAAATTTTTTTTACTCAGCCACCCTTGTACTCCAATATAAACTGAGAATAGCAAAAATAAAACTTTTGATGAAAAAAAAGGGTTAAAAAAATATTATCCAAAATTTTTTTTTCACATTTTCAAAATTTTTCTCTTATTATTTTCTATCTATATTTAAATTTTCATAAGGTTTGGTTTAAAGAAAGATAGTTTACGAGTATTTTTTATCAAAATTTTGGGTAGTTTTTCCTAATTTTGAGAAAACTATTAAAAATTTCAAAAAATTGCTTCCTATAAGTACCACTGAAATCGGTATCAGAAAGTTGCTGGTCAAAACTTTTCGACAAATATTCCTGTACGAAAACGTGTACACATAAAAGTAAACAAATAAGAAATAAACACAGTTGTAAAAATACCAGCTTTTTCGCTCCACTCAGAATCTAAAATTGATGTTTTTCATAGAACATTTTTCGATAAGTTACATTTATATTAAATATATTAAACCTAACTGTATACTATGAATTAAAACATACTACTCAAATAATTATTGATTACTTTTCTTCACCTGTTTGATACATCAATAGGCACAAGCACTTCGTGACCCTTTTAATCGAGACCCTATTCATTAAGCTAAGACCCAGCTTGATGCCTCGAAGATAATGAGTAGGGTTCAGGACTTGTTGCATTTGCATATTCTTTAATAATGGCTTCGAAATTATCTAAGTGAGATATATATTTTTTCCAAGACATGAACTCAAATACAAAAATTTTTTAAGCATATTTTTGAATATTTTGCCATTTTTTAGGAAAAAACGCATATTTGTCAAATGTTTAATGTATTTATGCATATTATCACAAATGTATATCATATTTACGCATATATGGCAAATTTATAGCATATTTATGTATTTTCACGTTTTAAGCTTAATACATTTATTTTAAAGGTTGCCATAATTTTAGATTCTAAGCGGAGCGAAGAATGTATTGGTTTTACAAATCTGTGTGTGTTTTTTTTTTTTTTTTTTTGTGTATTTAATTATACGAGGTCGGGTAGAAATATTGATCCAAAAGTTTCGATCCATAACTTTATAGATCGGAAATGTTGTCTAGTTGATACTTTAAGGAGGTCATTTTTCAAAATTTTCTATACTTCTAATAAATTACAATAAATATTAAATACTATAAATACATGGATTACTTTTAGATTCTGAATGAAGTGGAGAAGCTAGTGTTTATACAATGATGTTTATTTTTTATTTATTTATTTTTTTTTTTTTCTATGTACAACTTTTTGTATAGAAAATACTTGTCCAAAAATTTCGATCAATAACTTTTTGAAACCCGATTTGCCTCTAGATTGTACTTTAAAGAGGTCATTTTTTGAATTTCTCAATTCTTCAATGTTTTTTTTGGAAAAAACTACCCGAAAACGACTCGAAAACCATCATTTTTTGATCAGAATTTTATGAAAATTTAAACATAGATAGAAAATCC
>JAIPRM010002209.1:0-23388 GCA_025469315.1 Stegophylla sp. TES_Ste_2020 | reverse complement strand
AGGTGCCCCTGCTACAACACTGCAGCGCCCCTAGTTTCCATGTCACACACTTTGGGAACCTCTGAATTAAGTGATCCAGCAATCGTTGGTTTGTTCATAAATGATTTCCATTAGTACCAGGATTGTCACAGTTACCATGATTAACAAGGTTACCATAATATTGTAATAACTATTGGTCGTCATATTTTTCATAGTTCATTGATAAATATGCCAAAATGAGAAATTGCCAAAATATGGAATTCTTTCACCCATGCCAAACATTATTTTTCTGAAGACGCTGTGTTTAATCTGTACAAGACTAATATATTTATATTAATAAATATTTTATATTTATAATTATATTTATAAATTAATAAGACTAATATATTTAATTGCTGATGATCAAGAAACATTTCAAGTTTTTAATTATTTAACTTATGTTATTTTATCGATTTTACTCACGTTTTCTGTTTTTTTCCTATACCTCCAGGAGCGGACTGGCTAATGTGGTGAATTTGGTGATCGCCGCCTGGGCCGGTAAAATTTTGGACTGCTTGAATTATTTTGAACCGATTGATTAAAATGAAATAAATGTAAAAATTATATAATTTGACAAATAAAAATTTTAAAAACTTACGTTTTTTTTTTTTTTTTCTGTATCCCTGGGGCCGATGTTTATTTTCAGTCCATACTTGTATACTTCAGAGAATTTTGAAAAATTACTTCTCCAAAGTACTGAGCATGAAAAAATAGTTGATACGCAAAGAAAGAGGACAAACGATTTTAGTTGTGTTCTCGAATCTACGGGATTTTCCACATTGATATTTTTTCGTCTCTCCTGTCGTATTAAGTCTCAACTACAGTTGCCAGCAGCCGATATCAACGCCACCACCCGTCGCGAAAGTATTCACACACGGAGATTTCCGCGGAATTAGGTCAATTTTATTGTTTTTCTCGTCGAAAATTCCAGTAAAATGTTCGCGACCTAAGTAAATATACCGTTAGTGAGCAGTCACTGTCCGCGAGTGTGTGTGTGTGTGTGTGTATTTACTGCCGTCATCCTCAGAATTCGGGAGCGAAAAAAAAAAATATTGTCTAGTGAAAATAAATAGGTGCACGCTGTGATATATATATATTATGTACACGTCGAAAAGGTCATCGAATACGTTTTGTATTGTGTGTGTGTGTGTGTGTGTGTGTGTGTGTGTTCGAAGTACGTCGAATGAACGGCGTAAAAATAATAAGGACACGCTCGGGAATGATTAGCGGACGTGACGTTTGATCCGAGGCGAAATAACATGTTTTCATAACGTCCCTGAAAACTCGTGGTACTTATATGCGGGGGAGGGGGTGGGGCGGGGAAGGAGTGGTCAGCCAGGATAACTGGAAAATTACCCAGGGACTAGAACTGGAACGGCCTAGTGGTCCGCCGATATCTTTTCAAAAACATTATATATCTGTTAGTTTTATAACGGATACATTTTTACAAAGAGATTTAAAGAATAATCGATAACAAATGATAAATGATTTTATCTCGCACGAACGACTTATTGATTGGGAGCAGTTTTTTTTTCACTCGATTTATCACAACGATTTGGCGGTATGTAAATGAAACTTTAAAGTAACAAAATTCAACATACATTTTTAGTTTTTAACCGGAACCATAATTATTAACATTTCCAGTACCGGAATCGGAACCAGAAACCTTATTTTTTATTTTTTTTCAATCTAAATTGGTACTTATAAAACTGTTCCAATTCCTGTTTCAAACATAAGAACGTGCCGAGAAATAAAATCTCTCATAGACGTAGTTAAGGGTCGTTGAGAGTTCCATTCCCACCAATAAAACTCCGACGAAGGGAAAATTTCGATTTTTTACTTATTGGAATTCGTTTATTTTCAGAACGTAACATTCGCTTACCGAGAAACGAAAGTTTTATTTTCCTAACAGTCACAGTTCTCAAATATTGTAAATGTGATAAAAAATTTACTTGGATATTTTTTTTGTTTCTAAATAATTAAAACGTAAAAGTGTATGGAAATTTTGATTTAAACTACAATAATTGACATTACATTGAAAAAAGTACGAAATATTAAATAAATGTGAATAGAAATTATAAAGATTTTATACTTGTATTATCTGTGTACACGATTAATCAATTTGCAGTATTATGTGAAAAATATCAAATTAAAACGCTGTGCTCAAACTTTTTAACATAGTTCAATATCAAATTAAAATGTAATATAATACCTCAGTGCATACTTAAAAATATCTTTGATATAATACCGTATACACAGTGTGGACACACTGTGTATACTAAACTCGCTTCCGCGATCGATATTTTAAATTAAAAAAGTTCAACGAGAAAACGTCCTAATACGTACTTTAAACATAATAATATTGTAATAATTATTGTTTATGTACGCTCGGTTTCAGTTGTGGCTCAAGATTATAACCTAGAAGTGCGCGTGGTAAACGGAGGATCGGCCAAAGGATGCACGGCTGTTTTGGAATGCGTGGCACCGGCGTTCATGAAAGACTTAGTCAGGGTCGTGTCGTGGCTTCAAGAACCCGGATTCTATATATATCCCTCGTTGCAAGGAGGTTAGTATAATAATAATATGACTTGCGATTTTATTTCCACCCGTTTAGACTGACTTTTATGAATTACTATAATAATAAAAATAATAAGGTAATCGCGACGTACAAAATTACCAGTTGACAGTTGGTTACAGCTCTTTGGATAGTTCAAAAGCCTACATTTGCTTAAAAATCTTTTCTGTTCATTAACAGTAAAAGAAGAAACAATATTAGATTTCGATTTGAATATTTTGAAATCATATTTTGGCTCCATGGTTGTACTAAACACTTAAAAATTAGTTATATCTTCTCAAAATCACTCTCATGGACACGCCCCCGATGCTCGTTGAACACAAATAGTTACATATGACAATTAATGACTGAAAACTAAGATGTGCAAGTTATTCGTTGGTAACTAAATAAACGAATTCATTTGGGTAGTTAATAAACCAACTCTAATATTGATAGGAATACACGTTAAAAAACGTTTTAACGTTGCATATAAAAACAGAAAATTAAAATGCAATCAGGTCACCGAGTTTCATTCGTATCACTTATTTTTAAAACTTTAATAGTTTATCATACCTGAAAAAAATAGGTCAGACATTATTACTCGATACCTGAGCGGCTTAGTAAGTTGAATTTTCTTATACTTGATTGAATTTTCGAAAAAATATATTTTTATTTTTTTTATTTTCAGCTTATTGAATATTATTACAAAAAAAAATAAAGAAGATTTTTATTGGTAGATTTACGGCACTTATTTCTCGTATCAATCACCTCTATTGACGATAACTTTCAATACGTTTTTTCTTTTTTTACTTTTACTTCGATCGCTTTTATCCTTGGTCCTTACGCGCGGAAATAACTTTTCGTCGTATTACACTGTCTTAGGCACCACGTACGTCGAATGAAATTCTGACATCCAATAAAGACTGCACCGTTTTCAGTTTATCGGATTTTCGCATCAGTGTTCCATTATCCTCGACGATCCGGATAAAACACTCGAAACCGTTTCTATCTATTCAATTGAAAAATGTCACCCGTCGAAACACTCAATTAATCGACCGAAATTGCAGAGAAATTCGTAGAAAATATTATTTCGGAAATATGTACCCCGAAACGGACTGTTATTAGATTTATGTTTACACGTATTTTTGCGCGCGACAATATATTTTTTTATTTATTTAATATTTAACGTTAAACGACAGTTACAGAGATAAATTTGAACATAGAAAATCAAACAATAGCAATAGAAATATAACAATAAACGATAAACGACTAAGAATAAAACAATATCGAATTTGAAACGTTACTAAATTAAATTACCAACTGTTCAGTGCATATTATGATAACAGTGTGATTATAAGAAGTGAGGAAGAATGTAAAAAATAGGAATAAGGTTTCTAGTGTTATGAAAAGAAACTCTAAATGATACACGAGAAAGTAAATCAGAAGCATCAAGGGAGAGAATATCTAATAAACAGACAATCAATAATGTGTTTAAAACTAAGGAAAACAACGAATATGAAAGTAATCATAATTAGGTTGGTGAGGCGGAAGTTTTGAGTATCATAGTCGTCATTTTCAACACACTCACCAAGAGTATCTGACCCGAAGAGCGAAAAACGTCCGTGGTGTGAAGTATGTCCGGCTTTCTTGTCTATACTTTACTTTACTTTACTTAACTTTTTTTAATCTAATAAATAAAGGGAAAAAAATAATGAATGAGAAAAAAAAGTGTTGGAAAAATGTCCAAATTTTTTTTTTCACATTTACAAATTTTCTTCCGCCAAATTTGGTTTCAAAAAGTTACTGATTGAGAATATTGGACAAGTATATCTAAACGAAAAAGTTTTTACAGAAAAAAACTTAACACCTTTAAAACTTAAAATTTTCAGCACCGAAAACTCTTATAATCCGTATGATTTTATAAATTTGATAAAAAGTTCAGGTTAACCCAAAACCCGAATGAATGAATTTTAATTTTGAAACTGCTGTCATACGTTAAGTTGTATGTATTTTTCACACCAAATTATATATATATATATATATTAATACTTAAAATTAAAGCTATTGAAATTTTTAGATTCTGAATGAAGTGAAGAAGCTAGAGTTTTTACAATGATGTTTATTTTTTATTTATTTTTTTTTCTGTGTACAACTTTTTGTATAGAAATACTTGTCCAAAAGTTTCGATCAAAAACTTTTTGAAACCGGATTTGTCTCTAGATTGTACTTTAGAGAGGTCATTTTTTGAATTTCTCAATTCTTCAATGTTTTTTTTGGAAAAACTACCCAAAATTTGACAAAAACGACTCGGAAACCATCATTTTTTGATCCGAATTTTATGAAAATTTAAACATAGATAGAAAATCCTATAAAAAAGATTTTGGCGCAAGAAAATTTTGAAAATGTGAAAAAAAATTTTGGACATTTTTCGAAAATTTTTTTTTTCTTATATTATTAACTTCCTTCGTTCAGAATCGTTTTATTGAAGAAATGATTTATCGTTTCTTTAAAATTTAATACGCCCGTCAAGAGAATACCATCAGTCGTGCGAAGTACACCCATCGTGCGAAGTATGCCCGGCTTTTTACTTTTATTATTCTTGACATTTTCTGAGAATACTGGAAAAATTAGCATTATTACAAAATACGAGAGTTTCAATTATGGTAGGGCAATATAATTTTTGGTCATTTGCCACCCTTAACACCGCCACAACATCTGATACAGGTTATCTATAGATAACAAGATTACTCGTATTAACTCAAATAATTGTAATGCTTATCAACAACCTAATATACATTTTTATTTTTTATTGTGGTGTTAAAACAGCCGAAACCCAAAATCAGAATAGTTAATTCGGGTTAATAATTGTCAACATTGCGTTTCAAAATTTTCTCCTCCCGTCGGATCACTGGATCGCAATACGCGTATTGTTTCTAACTATTCTAACTAGTAGTATCCAGTTCAGCAGCAATTTTAAACGGGACGACAATAATATGCAACCACTGCGCACAATCGTTTTGGCGAATCGATTTTCGCACGAACAGTCGCGCGAAATGTAATTACAGTATACCATTAAATCGCCACACGCACACTGAAACGATTGGAAAACGAATTTATCGAAAATTGCGTCGGACAAAACGGACAATGCCAACGCTGACCCTCTCCTTCGACTTTTCGTATGACGTGCATAATTCAGGGTTGCCACTCTTTCTGGAAACCTAGAAAACCTGGAAAAGTCAGGGAATTTAAATTTAGTCAAGGAAATCAGGGAAAAGTCAGGGAATTCAGAATTATATAATTATATGAAAAACCTGGAAATTTTATAATCGATACCAAACTAAGGTTTTTTTATGGCAATAAAATAAAAAATTCAACAATTTACATCACTGAAATAAAACCTCATCAAAAAAAATTTATTTTTCTCCTAGTGGTCACCCTAAATTGTTATAACTGTATCCATAATAATAATTATTATTGTATCATTACAGTTAAATACAATAATTAAAATAGATATATAATCCATGTGTATTTCTACTTCTACTTTTATACTTTACTCTATGTATTTCTAAAACTGTTATTAGTTGTTGTTGTACTCACCTTTAAATAAATAATAAATTAGCAATGGATTTTATAATTCACTTATATAAACTACCTAGTTACTAAAATTCTACTACAAATCAAAGAATTAAGATTTATTTTTATTGAATAGGAGAAAATATATGAAATAAGTTTATGCTTAATCATGGAATTTAATTAATTTTAATTTTTAATTGATGAATATTGGCTGAAAAATTTTACAAAAAACTGAAAAAACTGACCCTTAATTGTTTTTTTTTTTTTTTGTGATGTGTGTTAAATGATAATGAAAATTTGGGTATGGAAAAATTTGATTTTTTTTCTGGAAAACCTGAAAAAGTCAAGGAATTTTCAAATTCTAAAAGAGTGGCAACCCTGATAATTGTACTTTCGACAGGTTATCGACCAAATTTCGACCCACGACGTATTACATCCGTTGTCGTATCTTTTCGGTCGATATTTAATGCGTGTCAGATTATTATTATACATATTATTATTATTATATAATACTGACAACTTAATCTATTAAAACTTTCTCTCAAGTTTATTCGAATTATATTAATTAAAATCAACACTACTCAACACTAAATCAACATTATTCCAAAATAAAAATGTTTAATGTCTCTCTCTTACTGCAGCCATCGCGCCATATGCCATACGCACATAATACGTATAATGATAACTGATTATTTGCAAAATAAATAAATACACATTACTGTCACGCAGACTGTGTTTATCATAATTCGAGTGAAAATGTCAGGTAAAAAGCTGTTACCTCAGTATTCATTATTTCGGTAGTTTATTTTCGATAATTTGATTTGTGTGTTGTTTTAAGCATGTGCGACCGTAGTCAAAATTGTAAACACTAGTATTAGGGATGGAAAAAACTAAAATCAGGTACATCGAGGAAAAACGCTTTCTAAAAATACAATATTTTTATTATTTTTTTTTTTTTTTTCAAAAATACGTTTAAATTAAATATATTCAATTACATCGAATTGTAGTTACATGCTACAGGTACAAATATTTTAGTATTTTAGAATACCTACGTTTCATGTTCTTATTATATATAGATTTTATTAAAAAAAAAAAAAAACAGAATTTTTTCAAAAACTAATTGATTTTATCTTTGTTTTACACCACCACTTGATCGTACTGACTTTTCTACTTCTTCAATATATCATCCAGAGCAAAGTTTTGATCTAAACCGATGCTGGACGAAACTTTTGGATAAATTTCAATGTACAAAAAACTATCTATAAGCAGAAAAAAAAGAAAAGAAAAGAAAAAAAAGAAATAGAAAAGGAAAAGGAAGGCTAAACATCATTTTAATACGAATATAGATCAATTAATAATAATAGATCTACGTTTTCAAAAATTATGCGTGCTGATACTCAGCCGCTCTCGGTCGTCTCTTATTTTATAACAATAAGTTTATTATATTATATGATAATATTATATTTTAAACATTATGACATTATATTTTATGATAATAAATGCGTTGATCTGTCATTTCATTATTTCAGACGGCAAATATCACGCGATGCACTCGGGCGAGTTGCTGGTGCACAATCTCGAGTCCAGCGATCAATTCTCGTCGTACACGTGCCAGACTATGCATACGCTGACCAGGAAGGTGACCACCAGCTCACCGGCCAACATAGCCGTGCACGGTGAGCGAATTGCATAGTAATAATAATTAGGGCTAGGGACTTATTGCTCTAAAAAAACTTTTGCATTTATGTTCTAAAAATGTATCAATGATGCTATAAAATTTACGAAATATGCAAAAATGCTAAAATAATCTCTTATAAAACATTAATTTTACCGTAAAAACTCAAAATATTTAAATATTGTAATGTATAATATTATATTTTAATATGTATTATTAATTCTTCTTCTATTATTTATGAAACTTCATTTTTTTTTTTTTTTTTTTTTTTTTTTTTTTTAATATTTATTAATTTTAGATTATATTTAAAAAAAAAAAATATCAAATAATATTCAGTCTCTTCAGTTATTCAGGGAAAAATCTTCCAATACCAAAAAACTCAAATTAAATATTGAAAAATAAGTGAAATATGCACTTATATCGAAAAAAAAGTTAAATATGCAAAATATGCAAATTAAAGAGAACTGTATATACACCTTCTGATGTTATGAAACGCATTTCTATAAACCTAACCAAGTTTTGAATGATTTTTGAAAAACATGCTAACTTCTATAAGTCCCTAGCCTTAATAATAATATAACATAATAACATATTATGTGTAGTGGCGTATCCAAGGACCCGATAGTGTTCAAAACCTCCCCCCGAAACTATATTTTTCGATTCGATATCATTATATAATTATTGTTATCGTTTCGAAAAAGTTCTTAAGATCCACCGGACAAAATAAAATTTTCCAGCCGAACCCACTAGTGTTATCTACGCGATGTTAGGAGCAAGACTAGCTGGTGGCCACGTAATTCGCTAAATTCCCACTGTTCGAAGACAAAATGGATAATTTATTGTTGGCTAGCAAATAGTACAAATCGATATTAAAATGCAATTTAATTTTATTTGAAAATTTTATGTCATAAATCCCATCGTATCACTAAATCTAAAACTATAGATGTACATGTCGATACGCGTTTGCTCTCAAATGTATACAATTCAACAATAATTGTAACGTAAGTACAATCTGAAAGGAAAAAAAAAATAACAGATAAAATATATAAGATTTTTTCTGAGCTAATTAATATCATTTGATATAATTTATAGTAAAACACTGATTTGTATGATTAATTATAATAAATGAGGCAATTTTTTTAATTTCCTTTTATCAGCGATCGACAGACAATGGTCAGTGTGAGAATATTAGTATAGTACCTACTTTGCAGTGTTATTGAGTTACTATTCTTTGAATCTTTTTTGAGAAACAAAAGAAGAAACTGGTTAAATTAATTTTTTTACTAGGACTTTCGCGAACGAATGACTTAATTTTCGGCACATAGAAAATAATTATTGTAATTCTTCTTAGATTAGATTTGCATCAAGTATCTGTTAACAATAGTAGGACAAGGAATCCGTTCCTTTTTCATAAGGTGACGATATTAAAGGACGAGTTCCTTTGCGACAATAATAACAACGTCAACAATAGCGTTGCTACTACTTCGGACCGTGGTCGACGAACAGGGTTTGTCCTTAAGAAGTACACAAAACGAAGACCGGAGCCGGAGGGAGTGAATAAATCGAGTGTCTCACCGTCGTCGTCGGGCAAACGATAGCGACAAGATATTATCTCGTCGTTGTGCATAGGGTGCGATTTCACGAGAGGTGTAAATAAAGGTACAGAGAGAAAGAGAGACAGAGAAACCCGTCGTCTTGATGAGAAACGCGGCCGCGGGCCTTAGACGCGTAATTCTCCCCCGACCCCCTCCCCCGTTGACTGTCCTGTACCGGTCACGTGCGGTAATTATTATTATTATTATTACGTGACCCGAAAACCGAAATAATAACATTGTGTAACCCTTTTCCGGAAAATCCACCAGAATCCCCCGTCGGTGCCCGGTGGCTGTTGCCTTGACGACCGGCCGATTGCATGCGGCCGGAACCCTAGATTACACGGATGGACAGACACACAAAAGCAGCACCGGGTGACGGCGGCGTCCCGACACTATAACCTACAAACGTAATATATATACATCCTCCTTGGAAGTCCGGGAAGTCGATAATATATATAGGTAACGAGAAAGACGGTCCTTGTCTTACGCATAAAGACCGTTTTTACTTAACCCCAGGGGCTTGCCGGACGACCAGTGTCATCGTCGTTGTCGTCATCTCCGTGTACAGTGTAGTGTAGTCTCTGGCTAATTAAAAACAAATATTTACACTCGTTCGTGTGTAACATTTACAGAAGCCGCGGGCAACGAGATGGTGGAGATCGTCGCGCACAAGAGTTCGGTCCGCGTGGCCCAAGACGAAGGCGCCGTGCTCACTTGCATTACGATCGGATGTCCGCACCCTCACTTCAGGTAAACTGTTGTTCCGTAACGTTAATAATCGTTGTTCTTACTGGCCTCGTTTGATCACAGAAAAAAAAATATGAACACAATGATAACTATTGAAAAGATGACATTAGTTTTAGTGGGGAAACCGAACAAATCCCGCGTTTGCCATTTTTCAATGCGAGCACTAGTGCGACTCGAAAAAAAAAAATCTTTAATTTTACATCTGCATAAAACCAAGAGTACGGTATGGCCTATCTATCACGCGTTTCGTGGCATTTAAAACCGATTCTAACTGCTCATATAGATGCTAATATACTTTTAACACTGATCCACAGACATTTTGTAAACAAACAGTAGTCAAACCTTAGTATATCGTTTCTATAATGTTCTAAGATAAAATAATATATAATATATAGTGTGCCCTGTAAAAAATCGTTACAGTGTTGTCAAACGCAACATTAACCTGAAAAAAATTAATGTTAGATTCGAGGTGAAACTCGTGTTTGCATTCAATATGATGGCACAGCATATTTTCCGATGACCAATTCCGTTTCCGTTCTGTGTTCAGTTATTTTGTGGTTCGACTATCGTTGTGTTTATGTTGTTATTATTGTTCTTCGCAACAGGTGGTACCACGTGCTGGACGAGAACGAACCGACCCTTTTGGAAACGGAATCGGGAATCCGCGTGCTGGGCCAAGTGCTCTCCGTGGAAGCTGTAAGGCCGGAAGACGCGGGCACTTACAGGTGTTCGGCCAGCAACGAAGCCGGCCAAACGAGCGCAGACACCAGACTCGACGTGGTCGCGCCGCTCCGAGTCCAGGTAACAATTATACACGTTGTAATAAGATTTTCGCGTTTCAACTGGTCGTTTTTTGACGGTATTTTTCCCGCAAGAGGTAGGAATTGTGTACACGGGTACCGTTATGGGCGCGAACTCCGTGGGAGAGCGAGCTGAGGGTTTGGTTTTCGAGGTGTTCTTAAAGGACACGTGTACGTATTTCACAATCGTGGTGTAGACACGATTCTTGGCGATTCGACCACCCGACAAATCGTCATTGTTTTCCAATAACTACCACCCTGTACATAATATCAGTGTAGCGCTTGTGTTCGAACAGACACATTTATTAACACGCGACACGTTATTTTATTGGGCGGGATGTTGAAACGTCCGCCGTATTATACTATTGATAAAATGGTCCGACGTTACGACGATAAATCATGTAACCGATGTGTCATCTGAACCGCGATCTCGTAATAAATTATATTTTATCTACCGATACAGCAGTCGACGGCTAAACAGATTTCTATATCGCGTTGGGTTAAAGTCGGCACACGACTTATTTGTTGGCTATAATAATTCGCCAACCCAAACGAAAATGACAGTAACTGCATTTATAAAATTTTCCATAAGATCCAATTATTAAAGTTTTAAACGTGAATTTTTATTCTATTTTTTAATTATTTGTAAAATTATTTTTTTTTTATAAAAATTAACTATTGTATATTAGTTGATAATTTTATGATTAATAATTCATAATTATTAATGATTTTTTCACCGGAATTATGGTCTTTGGCGCTTACTCAAAAATTATTTTTTGTATCCTCTTTAGAGACAGTAGTAACAACTTTATTAATAAATTATATAAAGCGGACTGCTCACTATGTGAGTTGTAAAAAAAGTTATTCGTGGAAACATAGAGAAAACCACCAATCAGAATAATATAAGATAATCGAAAATTATGTTAAAGTCACTGTTTTTTTTTTTTTCGTTGGGGGTACTGAATTTTCGAATGAATCTGATTTAAGGGTATTATTGTACGTGCTACAATGTACAATCGTTTCGTATGATTAGCGGAAGAAAAGAAATCGGGGAGACTCATTCACTTTAACCCCTTTCCTCTCTGATTTAAAATAATTCGTTTATTTAATATCGACGATTTGTATTTGGCTTATACTCTACTCAGCACTGTCAATAGCCTAAGTACTTGCATGCCGGTAAGTCACTGAATGAAGTTCGAAAAAATGTCACGTTTGATTTTATATCTAATAATGTCAAAAACTGGCGCGGAATTCGATAGGTCTATCTAGGAACTTATTGTGTGATTCAAATTTTGAAAACTATCTGAATTCATTATTATCGAGAAAATAGTAATCAAGAAAAATATTAGTTTTAAAAAACTAAAAAAAGTTTTTACTTGGCTTTGTTATGATTAAAAATAAACAAAATAATTAAAAATAAAATTGTATCGACTACTGTGTTACCATGGTAAATAAAATGACGAGGAAACACATTTTACGCTATGTCAACTCTTTAAATAAGGTCAAATTTTAGAAAAATCTCTTCATCATGCACAACTAGAGTTTATTTTAATACAGAATTTATCTTATTTATTTCTATATTTCTATACGTTTAACCGTTCTCGAGAAATAGCGCGGACAATCATACAAACAGAAAAGATTCAAAGTTGTATTAAAACCTTTAAAAATGGTCTCTTCTGCATTCGGCCTCGTCTTGTCATTGCCCTAAATCAGCTGTTTCACTTTTCCAAAATTAGTACTTTTCTTTTGCACACTTAGCGATTTTATGTGTTCTTTGAAAAATCTAAACATTTAATATTTTATTTTATAAACAGATACGGAAAGAAAGCGGGATGAATTTTTTAAATTTTTATACATTTTATTTTACATAATATAGCTATTCATAGTTTTTTCTACATATTAATTCAACTTACATTAATAATCAATTATCATGTAATTAATATTTGTAACAAATATGTTCGAAACCATCAATTAATGAGAGTTAAATAACTGGCTTTTCCAGACATTATAAAAATTCTGTTTAAATATAAAAGGTAATTGATATTTGGGACTTGGTTTATTAAGTAGATCGAAATCACTAGGACTCAATTTACTGGTCGACAAAATGCACCCTTTTAATTTGTGACTCAATTTACCTAAACCCGAATTCATAATATAAATAATTATGAACACTGCAGTCATCCCAATGGGCTTTCAAAGTTTAATATTAATTACACAATTAACGGGCTGCTGCCTCCATCATAAATTATAAATTATGAATAATTTATGAATAGTTAACATGATATTTTAAGAAGCATGCACTTTTGCGTTGCGATTTAACTCTTGTTACACGATCGAGAGTTAAATCCGTAAAATCATTTTTGATAAATTAATTTATGTATCTTATGATTCATGGTCACAAGGAACGGAACATATTTTCTTTATAATAATATATTATTTCGATATCGAGTGTTTTCTTAGCAAAACACTGGAAATCTTAAACGCAGCCTTAACTCCACACTCTGTAACGTTTTATAAAATACACTAATTCAAGCCCCGGGACATGAGTATCCTTTTTGGGGGTGGGGAAGACATGTCTGCCTCTGGAATTTGTACTTAAATTTAAATTTTACTGAAAATTAAAATCGTCAATTGTCGAAGGAGTTGCAAAATAATTTATAGCTTATGCGAATATTAGTTAGAAATTAAAAAAAAAATTTAGGTAGGTTTTAATCGAGAGCATTGGAGGAGTTTTTAAAGAGAAAGTGTCACTTAGAATTATATATTTACGATTAAATATTGAATTTTTTCAAATTTCGATAGTTTTATAAGGTATTAATGAATAATTATAACTGAATAATGTACAGAATAACACTTTCTTTGATTACCATATCGATTTTTGTGAATTTTGTACACTTCTCACCTTCTGGATTTTTCAAAATAGACGCCCTTGCCCAGAGACGTGTAGTATTACACACTAACTATAGTTATAAAACTATTGATTTTATAGTGCGGTTTAGTTTTTTCATTTCACAAACAGTGTAATTCAGAAACAGTAAATTATGCTTTTAACCGTTAGTATTATTTAATAAGGTTGAAGCCTGTCGCCACTATCATCCGAATGAATAATAATTATTATGAAAACTTATTTTCAAAGAATAATTCTAATATGGAAAAAGAAGGCGAATTTTAATTAAATAAACATTTTCAATTCTTTTTAATTTTTTTTTTAATAACGACTAATGTACAAAACATTTATATTATTTACTTTAGTAGAGAAAGAAAAATATAAACTCGGAATAATAATAATAATAATAATAATAATAATGAAATAAAATCTTCTGTTGTTTCCTCTTCTAGTACGGTGACTGTTTTTTTTTCTCTTTTTCCACGTTTACTCAAATAATAATGATGTACGCACACATAAGCCGTGCAAACAAACTCGGCGATAAACTATTTATGTTTTTGTACTCGGTATAAATATCAGTACGCTAAACACAAGAATAAAAGTGGGAAAGAAGTTTATTCCACGCACACGTCGTGTACTATATGTATACTAATATGAATAAGATTTTTTTTTTTTATATAGGGTGGGACCCGTTTCGTTAAACGAATTCGAATGGTTTAAAAATTAAGTTGACAATGATTTTATTGAGTAAAATATATGAATAAAATTCATTTTTTAGTTTACTTAATTAAAATAGTAAATAAAATTAAATTGTTTTCTCCTAAACATCAGTTCAAGTGGATCACTGTTGTTGATCGGAAAAATGTATAATTTCAATCCATTAATTATATTAATATTATATTATATTATATTCCTGTCATAATTAATTTTCAAAACTTTAATACATCTGTCAATACAATTAATTTTAATTATTACATTCACACGAAATACATATTCTGCAGTTAATTAATTATATTAATTAATTTAGATTATTAAATTATCTTATTCTCTTGTATAATAAATAACATGTTTTAATATAATTCACTTAATTAAATCATTGTCGATTTCATTTTTAAACGAAAACTTCTTTGGACGAAACGAGCCACACCTTTATATATGGGGTACATAGATTATAAATGGGCAGTGGTAGAACTAATCCAAATACTAAAATATTATTTTATTGTCTTTTCAGGGTTAAAAATTATGTAAATAATTGTTTTATTTACGCTTTGTATATCCGTTCTAAGTAAACTCGTCCGAACCTTATTCTATAGACACACATTTTTCATATGATTACATCAAATGTAACATAACAAATTAACAGTTCAAAGAAAGATTTTTGATGCTAGTAAAAATATTTGCAGTGTATTTGGTAATATTATTACATATTTTTATAAGTTTGATCATTATCTATCAATTAAAATAAAAAACTAAAGTAAACGTTATAATTCAATAAAATTATTATACGTAATCGACTTAGGAATATAATTATTGGAAAAACTTTATCTTATTTTTGATCTAGACAAATTACTTTTGTATTTATCTAGATACCTATTTAAGTCAGAGTTACACCTGTTATAGATTACACCTGTTAGATTTGTACAAAATTATAGATCTTCAAGATCAAAAAATTATTGTCAAAAAATTAACTTTACGTTAAAAACAGTTCACATAATATTTCAAATGATATCGTTTCTTAAGTCTATGTACGAGAAGAGCTCTGCCACGGCGTCACTCGACAAGAATTATTACTGTATATGAGTGTACTCTAGTTTCGTAACGATATCAGCTCTTAACATGACCACTCCTGAAACGTTAACAGGTTGCACCAATCAATAAGTTATTTTCTTATTGTATTATATAATGTAAAATGTATTCGTCGCGTTTACCTGAAGGATTCACTACAACTCTGAACGTTTCGTTTGGCTTTAGAACTCTCGTCGTATCGTTGTCATTGAATAGATCCTTGTTTTTCGTGGAAAAAAAACAAAAGGAATAAATATCATTCAAAATATATTTGTTACTTTTATTTATACGCATTCGTAAATTTCCAATAATATTTCATTTGTTCAGGATATTTGACGTCGAGTGTACATACAAATCTCTTATATTACAGTTAAAATTAATATTGTTTGGAAAAAAAGTCATTTTCAAAAATGAACGATTAATTAATAATGACTTACCGTAACGTTGTACCCGTTCGGACAGTCCAATCCTAAATCGTTCAACGACGTTCTGAATCCAAATGGCATTCCGATTGTACGGAGACTGACGAAAGCGATAGCGTAGGAATAACGTCCGTTCTCCGTCGGCTCGATTGGTCTTAACCACGTATCGACTTCTTGGTCCTGCAAAAACGGGGGGCGTAATACAGTCGAGCCTCGTGAATCAAACTCGTGCCTTAATCAGCCCGATAAATAACCAAATCGAGCCTAAAAAAACCACACTTAATTCATTCAAAAAGTAACCCATTCGAATCCGAGAAAGTATAAAACGTATTTCTATTCCTGTTTTACAAATTCAAGACTGTCAGCATAAAGTATGCTTGAAAATTTTGTTTTTTTTCTCTGTATTATTGTTTTCCAAAAGCCAAAGTTTAAAATTTTTCATCGTTTAAATTGAATGTCATAAATATTTGGTTGATCTTAAATTTACTCGTAATATATACGAAAATATGTAAGTATTTATAGAAGTACTGATTAAAACAAAAATCTAAATGAATATCAAAATTCTCAAAAAATGAATTTCATGCTGACGATTAAAATATACAACACATTTTTTTTTTTTTTTACTTAAGTTGAGTCAAGTTTTACGAGACTAAATTAAACGCATCGGACTCAGATCATAAGTACAATTTCTTATTGATAAGATATTATATTGAATGCAAGCACCAGTTTGAATACGAGTTCGATATTAACTTTTTTCAAATTTATGTTGCATTTAACAGCATTGTTTGTAACGATTTTTATAGTTATCTCTGACAAATTCATAAGGATAAAATATTTCATATACATGTACCAACATAATCAAGTAAAAATGCACTGTGAAATTAATATTTTTTTTCGGGTTGCACTGATGCTTGCATTTAGGATGGCAGACGGTTTTTTTATAAGTTTCACCACGAGAACAAATGTAATTTTTTGAACCATTCTGTGGTTAATTTATTTTGTGACATTACTATTTTGATCCTTTTTCCTTGTATGCCGAGCCGGTCTTGATTCACTCGTATCACTTTGGCGTTCTGTAACACGCTCTTGAACTCCGGTCGGACCGCGGACAATTTGTTCGACATCATTAACGGCGCCGCCAAAATAGCCCAGACGGCCATTTGCGTTTTGCTCTGGTCGTAACTCAACGCGAAATTGCCGATCAATAACTACTTGAAACGAGAAGAGATTGCGAATTAACAGTTTTACATAAATACACATTAAAACAAACCGTTTTAGCGAATGTTCACCCCAGGGACTGGTATCTTTTGGTTTTTACGGTTCCGATTCCGCTTCTGATTTTTTTTTTTTTTCAGATTCTGGTTCCGTTTTCGATTTTCAATTTTTTAAATTCTCTTGGGTTTCGGAACTATAGTTTTTCATACTACATTTAATGGCAATATTTAATAGTTCTCCGTCGCACGTTATTTTAAAAAGTAAGAATTGAAATATGAAAAAAATTAAGAAAACAATTTTGAAGAAATTTATTTATTTTTCTACATTTTTAGAATAAAAACGAAATTAATAGGTTTTGTAAAGTCAGATATTTTTCATTTTAAAATCTCTATTTTAGGATTGGTTCTCAATAATTGAAGGGTTCATGGGTATTCGGTTTTTTTTTCTGCTAGGTTCCAGTCCCTGGTTTGCACGATAATATTGTGTAGAATGCTAACCATGTCCGGATCGTTCCAATGTCCCGGACCCGCGTGTCCTGCCCAAAAGTCTTGTTTCGATGCGAATTTATTGAACACGTCCACCATGGAATCATACGAATCTTGTATGTCCCCGTAGTTTCTCCACGTGTTACACGATTGAGACACGAGCGAATAGTTGACCTGTTGCCGAATAGATAATAAATAAGTGTAATCGATTAACGCAGGCGACCGCGGGGTTGCATAGAATTGTGTGCACACACTTGTTGCAAGGGCTCAAAAGAGGGGTGGGTACTCCAATATACTATTTTGAGAGTTCCGGACACAATACGGTTACGTGTAGTCGCAAGAAATTCGGAAAATCTACCCTTATACGTATCTTATTCTACCCAACCACGAGCACTGCTGCCCTTGTGTTATTTTATTTTATAGTATTTATTGTGCTCACAAAGAAAAACCCTTTGAAAATTAATTGATACCTAAGTATCATATTAAATTGAAGATACTCATAATTTTTAAAATCTATCGTTCAGAGGGATGCAACTTTTGAATACTATCAGAAGCAGGAGGAAAGAGTCCCTTTGCAACCCCTCCCCCCACCGTGATCCACTTTAACCCTGACTCACGCGCATTCCTAGGCCTTCTTGATAGAACGGCCAACAGCAAGAGTATATCATCGGCCTCCCGGTCTCGTTCAAATATTTGCCAAACCGCGGAAAATCTAACATAAAAAAAAACGTGCTATCGTGAACGGAATTTTGTTTTTACTTAACACAAATATATTATTTAATTAAAAACCTGCCTTCGTCCATACGCGTTACGTTCGTGTAACAACCGTCTAGTTTCACGAAGTCTACTCCCCATTCGGCGAACGTTCGAGCGTCGATCTCTTCGTGACCTTTAATGCCTGGGTATCCTGCGCACGAAAGATTTCCGACGCCTTGGTAAATTCCAAATTTCAACCCTTTAGAATGGACCTAGAAAATACGCGCAGACGGCATCGGTCGCGTTTCTTCACCAGCACAAATAAAATGTTAAATATATACATCAAGGTTATCAAAGGTTAACCTAAAAATCGTTTTTCGTTCAAGTAATTTAGATACAATATGTTTTTTTATGCCTAATATACCTTAATTAATTTACACTAGTTTATTTCCATCGAGTATACATATTATTTTATCGTTTCGTCTACGGCTATAACGTTATGTTATTCATTTTCTGAAACTTCGAACAGCGATAACAATATAAAGATAACAAAACAATAGTAAAGTAAATATAATCAACAAATTTGATATAGTGTTATAATAAGCACGTTTCGATTTGTTAATCGCGTAACCGTTAATATTTTACAACCGTTTAAATTTGAAAAAGTAAATATTTAAAAAAATTCAAATTTTCAATGCATAGGAGGGCTTTTTTAGTTTACAAATCTGTGAGTCACTTGCTGTAAAGTTTTTAAATAATGTTATCATGTAATATTGTTTTGTGGTAAAATTAAACGATCAATTAGGAATAATTAGCTGATTAAATAATACATTTCAACAAATAACTAAATGGTATTTCTATGCAAATGGAAGTAACTTTAAAAATATTGTTTTCTGTTTTTTGTAAGATAGGTGATAGCAATATTTCGTTAAACTCTTACTTCTCCAATATTTGATCTGTGCCTACTTTTACTTTAATTTTAAATTTAATAATTTACACGATAATGTTAAATGTCAGTTTCGTATTGCGACATTTACAATTAATAACAACCAGTATTAAAGCAATCTTATTAACAGAAAGAAAATTGTAATTTTTTCGTCACAAACAGCAAAGACTCACGTAATCGGCGAGAGCTTTGATGCCGCGCGGAAATCGCTTTTCGTCTGCTAGCAATTTCCCATCCGCCGACCGGTTTCCCGCCATCCAACAGTCGTCCATCACGACGTACTTATATCCGACATCGGCGTATCCTCCGTCCACCAGAGCATCAGCAGTAGTCATGAATAACTTTTCACTGTATTTGAAAATCATATAATACGGACGTTTATTATGTTAAAAACACAACTAGTTGCGTGGGAAAAACCCAGTAAAATATTATATTTTTGGGGGAGGCCTTACACGTCCCAAGCGGTGATACTAGTTTTAGATTCTGAACGAAGTGAAGAACCTAGTTTTTTTACAATAATGTTTATTTATTTATTTTTTTTTATTCATATTTTTTGACAAAAATTTTTTTCAAAATCCTCACATCTCGCTCGCAAAAAATAAATTTTACATTTTTTAAAATACATTTTTTTTCTTGCTTTACTTGAAGCCATCTCGCTTAGTACTTCATTTACGCTAAGTATAACTTAAAATCACGGAAAAATGTGATTCTGTCTAAAACTGTATGTAAAGCTTGTCACTTTGATACTTGGGTGGGCCCCGGAACTACAGCCCCGGCTAGACCCCCCCCCTTAATCCGGCTATAGGTACGGTGTACACGTTATGACTGTTCGTTTTTACCTGATACACTCGTCGGGGTAGTCGTCGCAGTCTATGGTGCACCGAAACCGTTGCCACGCCAACCACCCCATCGGCGGCGTTAAAGCCAATCCGTTGTCGAGAGCTTGCGAAATTTCGCAGACGATCAACAGTAGTAGTACCACACAAGACCATTTGGTCGGAGCCAAACGCGACGACATCGTCTAATCAACAATTATTATGACATAAATTATAATTAATGGTTATATTATAGCCGTGAAAAAAACAAGATGAGTGCTCAGAAGACATTTCGAAAACTACAACCCTTAGCTTTTACCAAGGTCGTAATATCGTATTTCCTCCTGAAATTGTATTTTAGGAATTTTTTTTTGAATAAGAATAATAACTAACACGAACATTATCAATGTCATGACGGTTGGGGTTTTCATTTTATAGAAATAAACTTTCTAGTTAGAAAATATTTCTATAAATACAAATAACGATTTTATCAAACTGTGTTCATGTGTTCAAAAATATGTGCGAACGAGAATTCGGGGATAGAATTTATGTGGCTGTTGATAATTTTAGCAACGTTAAATCTCGGGTGCTAAATGGTTTATACATCCTATACACCTGTTGTATACATGTATAATTAATGTAAAACGCTATATTAGAACGGCCGTTTCGATGGGTGTCTTACAATATTATAATTATTAATTATTATTTCTCAAATTATTCCCACTGTCTGTACCTACCTGCGTTTACTGTACAGTGTTAACTGGTGAAAGTTTTCCTGACGCGAATGCTTAGCGCACGTGTGCACACTCGATCGAGGAAATATTATTAATCAAATCGACCTTTGAAATCGACACTACGCGAGCGATGAACCTAGTAAACAAACGCCATGTTCACGACTACAAATACTCGGTCCGCAGTCCTCACGTTATCCTCTAAAAACCTACAACACATATCACCTGATAACGGCAAAAATTAATTCATATTTTTCTATAAAGAACGCACGTCATGCTCGATGCATTAGTAGTACACGATTAATATTGTTAATACTGATTCAGAGTGCCCAATGTCAGGACTGTGGACGGAGTGATGGACCGGCACCGATAGTTGGATGGAGGCGGGGGATAACAAAATATAACGAATTTACTCTTTCCGTTTTTCGTTCGTGCTCCTCATACGGATTGATAGCACAATAATTGATATACACCTTAGCCAACACACACGTCACACTCGGACAACGAACACGTATACCAGCCGGATATAAAGGTGCCGCCAAAATGTTTGAATTATAATTTTTAAGAGAAAATAATTTTATAAAAAATATAATGTAATATGTACAAAATAGCATAGATTATATAAAACCTAGTGTTTTTAATTTTTTTTATAATTTGTAGTAATACTGTAATGTTCTATCTGTTTTCATTGACATACTGGTTTTATATACAATTGAGAATTTCGAAAAATTATCTCTTAAAAGTACCATTTAGAAGCAAATCGTGATTCAAAAAGTCGCTGGTCGAATCTTTTGGACAAGTATTTCTATATACGAAAACGTGTATACATAAAAAATAATATAATAATAAACATAATTGTAAAAATACTAGCTTCTTCGCTTCACTCAGAATGTAAAATGTAGAATTAACGTAAAATATATTAATTTATTTGATAAAATATAATATAATAATATGTAGGTACATACTATTTTGCCACTTTTGGTTATACCTAGTTTAAAAAAAAAAAAAAAACAAAGTTACAATATAGAGTTATTAGAAATACAATATAGTTAACATATAGAGTATAGAGTTTAGGGTGCCTCAGAATTTTTTGAAAATATATGGGGTACCGTGAGTCAAAAAAGATTGGGAACCTCTGACGTATACCAATACTTCATTATTATTATTATTATTATTATTATTATTAGCTTCATGACTTAGACCACCTTAGTGTTTATTCAACACATTATTTTGATTAAATGTCGACGTCACAATCGATTAAATTTTCCGTTTTTATTACCGACTGATCGATAAAATTCGATTAAACGAATATTAACAATAATTGATTACAACTAACATCTATAATTATACCTAATATTATGAAAAAATGCTGACAAACTTCGCACCATGAGAATTTTTCATTCATCAGTTAGGATATTCTTGGCAGGTGTGTTAAATTAAAAAAAAAATAAATAAATCATATCTTAAAAAAAAAAAAAATAAAATGTTTTTGAACAGAACTTCAGTCACCACTTGAAGTAGTAGTCATTCCTGACTAAAAAATCTCAATATCACATTTTAAATACGTTTCTTTTTTTTTTTTTTTTTTTTTGTATTTATTTATTCATTTGTAAAATATTGACATGAAAGTTTACGTACGAGAAATATCATGTTGACATTAAATAATAAATTATTGTTATGTGCGCGGGATGAAAAATAATTAGGAGAAGGGCTCTATAGAATGGTTTAATTCAATTCTGCCTGCGTAACTGTTTGTGTTTTAGAACACTTGTCATTCAACGTGTACCCGGTAATTCCTCTTTCATACACAATATCAAAATATAATCCTATGACTTTGTTTTTAAACAACACTCGTCTAGTTATAAAAAAATAAAAAAATGTATGTATACCTTTTGTTTTCAAACAACGATCCCCCACATTATTTTCCGTGTATACAAATGTTGTGAATAACGCGTTTTTCTCCGGAATTAGCAGCATTACAACGCATAAAATATTCAAACATCAGTGCTCGGAATCATAAATTTAGCTTTTCATTTCGCAAAAAAACAACACATCACGTGCGTGTCGTAAATTACTCGTAAACTACGGTCAGTCTCCGCGCGAATTTATACGAAATTCGTGAATAACTCTCTTACACATTTTTTATAACGACAAAATATCGACGTTTTTAATTCGATTTTGAATTGCTCCCTGCACGGAACACGAAGAAGAATGAGTTTTTAAACGATTCTCGAGTGATGGCCATGAACGCTTGCCACTGAGAAATCATCAGTTATTTACAATTTAACATCATTTTTTCCATTTTAGATTCTGAGCAAAGTGAAGAAGCTAGTGTTTTTACAATGATGTTTATTTATTTATTTTTTTTTATTTATTTTTTTTTCTGTGTACAACTTTTCGTATAGAAATACTTGTCCAAAAGTTTCGATCAATAACTTTTTGAA